>JANHGL010023160.1:0-57914 GCA_024611195.1 Ceyx melanurus | reverse complement strand
TTGGCTAAATTATTTTGGCTAAATTATTTTGGCTAAATTATTTTGGCTAAATTATTTTGGCTAAATTATTTTGGCTAAATTATTTTGGCTACTGAATTTTTGCAGCCCACAGACTTTCATAGCAGATTTCCTAGCAACCCTATTGCCAAAAAACAGCTGAGTGCTTTGGCAATGCAGGCTTTCTATGCCAGCAAAACGAAAGACAAAACATATTACAATATACTGTAGAGGTAACAGGTACAAATGGTATTTAAAAAAAAAAGATGGCTAATTGCATCTCAGTCTGTTTTTGCTCATTGTTTATTTCAGCTCTGGGGAGACTTTATCTTGCTGCAAATAAGGGTTTTCTAATGATGATACTCTGCAAGGCAAATGATAATCTTTTGTAGTGTTGTGTCAGAGAGCACTGGCAGCAGACCAGGGGCTCCACAGTAACTCCCCAGGTGCTAAAGGCAGTCTGGCTGTGGCTCAGCTCCCCAGAGCCAGCTCACAATGCCAACGAGCTGTGTCCCTCCAGGTAGTCACTGGGCAGCAGGCTTGTAAGACATGGAGGAGGATTCTAGTCCTCACTACTGCTGCTAATGCTTTTTAATGTCAAACTTGTCATTACTGGGCTGTACCCCAGCTAGCCTAAAATGCTGCTGCATCCCTGTGTTGCCTGCACATTACAGACACCCACTGCTGTGCCCCTGGGCCACTCACTCTCAGTGAAGGAGAGCATATGGCTGGTGTGGGAAGGCACAGACACGTGTCAGGCCATGACAGCACTCGGCACCCTCTCTCCAGGGGTGTTCTGGGCTTCCAGTTTCATCCCAGATGGGTGCCATTGTCACACAGCAACAAGCCACTGCACCAGCCATGTGCCAGAGCCAGAGGCACCATGCTGAAGGCATCCACAGCCTGCTGCCCTGGGGCTGAGCAGCATGGCCCACAGGGGGGATGGCCCCTCCCCAAGGGCTGACAGCTTCTTCACATTAAAAAAAAAAAGAAAAAAAAGAAAAAAAAAGACCCCTCCCTCCCCAGTAGCTCTTTTATATATCTATAGATAAAGCAGATTGAGAGACAGGCTTTTGAAAGGAAAATCAATCTTCTTTGGTATTTATTTGTTCTAAGTTTGTGGAGTTTGTTTTCTTTATTTTTTAAAGGGGTCTAGAAATCAAAATATGTTGGCAGAGCTTGGCTTCCTCCTGCCAGCCTGACTGCTGGCCATACCTTGGGCTTGCTCCCATCTCTGTGCAGGGCCTGGAAGGGTGCAGAGCTTTTTCTGTAAACCCTTTCTAGAGAATCATATGGGGTAAATGGGATTTTGTCTGTTTCTTCCCAGCCCTCACCCTAATTAAATGGAAAAAAAAAAAGATCCTGCACTTGAAATGCTCCCCAGAGCTATACCCTGAAGTAGCTCTTGGGCATAGAATCATATAACGGTAGAGGTGAAGGGACCTCTGGAGATTGAGTCCATGCCCCCTGCCAGCACAGAAACATCCAGGATAGGCCACACAGGAGCAGATCCAGGCAGGTCTTGAAAGTCTCTGGAGAAGGAGACTCCACAGCCTCTCTGGGCAGTCTGGTTAGGTGGAGTTGGTGTGGTGATCAGGGACTCAAACCAGTCATAATGACCATGTCTTATTTTGGACTAGCAGCAGCATCAAGGGTCAGCTATTGCGAGGGTCTGCTTCCTTCAGGTACTGGTCAGCCTGTGCTAAGAGGTGTCTACCCTGTGGCAGATGGTTTTTTTTCTCTCTTTTTAATTTTTATTTTATTTATTTATTAGCAGCATTTAAACAGAGCATTATCTACTTTTTGTTCTAGATAATATCCTATCTGAAACTAGTGTGGATGATTTTCACCACTGAGGTACCTTAGAGAAACTGGGTTACTAATATGGGAGACACTAGTTAGGGAGACTCATTCTCTAATTCAGTGTCCACATTCAACTAAGAATCCCATTAAAGCCAGAATATTCTATCATCTCTCTATAAATCTCAATACTTCTATATAGAACTTTAAAATATTTTTCTGTGTAGCCAGGCAAAGAAATTTGTCAGGCCTGTATAAAGTTTCAGGGAAGATTTAGTACTTGCTTCCTCTAGGAAGAAAGTGGAAGCTAGAATTACTGGGGAAGAGCAAGAAAGAAGGGCCACCCTGGCCTGACTGAATCCAGACTCTTGTTTTCAAGTGGTGGAAAAATTGCAGCAGAATGAAACCAGGATGCTGCACAGTGTTATTTGTAAGCTGGTCTCATATGTCATTAGGATATTTTCAATCTTGCTGCCTGGAGGCATTTTCACAGCAACTTACCCACCACCCACAAAATCCATTAGTTTAAACAATAAAAATGAGCCATTTGGCCACACAACAGACAGCCCTAAAATTGCTTTGTGCAGATATAATGAGGATGGAGATGTGGAGCTGTGTGAGGATCATGGCAGAACTTACAGAGAACACAGCTGGTGTTGACTGCTCTCTGTATGGCCTTGGTTTGCTTTTCCTGAACTACCCTGTAGCTGCAGCATCGTGGCAGGAGGCAGGTACTGAAAGCAGGGGCACAGACAAGCTTGGTTCATAGGGTGACTCCTCTAGTATGTGCCTGAAAATGTCTCAAGCTTTGCCAGGCATCAGATACTCATCACTCTGTGTGGGTCTGTGCAGCCAGCCAAGAGCAGGACTGCCAGTATCTTCTAGGGCCAGCAAGTGTGAGAGGCCAAGGGGGTTGGGGCTGGCCTTCATCCCTGCCCAGCACTGCTCCTCCTTGCCAGGGAAAACCCTCACCAGCTCTGCTGATGGACCTGCAGAGTAACTGCTGCCTGCTGCCATTCAATCAAAATGACTCGGGTTAGAAAACTTTTCTTGTTAAATATATCAACAGCCAGGGATATTTGTATTTTATTTATCCCCCTCCACCCAACCCCTCAAGAGTAATTTCCTTGGAGCTGGGGAGTGGAATTTTGTTTCCAGCCCATAGCTGCATGCAACTGCCCTGCTTGAAATGTTAAAGTGGGTGATACCCAATCAAGTCAGTGCTCAGAATGAGGTGCTTAGCTACCACCCTCCATCAGCTTTTCTGCTTTAGGAGCCTGTCCAACTGCTTTTATTCACTCCTAATATAATCTTTCCACGACAAGGAGCTTGCATGGCTAGAGATGGGCAGGAGGCTGCTGCTATTACCTGGGAACTGTGATAAGCTGCTAGGTAGCTTTTGGGGTTGCAGGAGCTATAGGAATATTCCTTGAAGTTTCAGGAACTTTGTTTGCCCTCCAAGCTTTATGCTCCTCTCAGTGTGCATTTATTACCTCTCTTTCAGGAATGTGTCTGTGTGGAGGGAATTGTAAAAACTGATCACTTAGTATGTAAAACTGAGTGCTTAATTAACAGTTCATTCACAGGCAGCAAGAGCAGCACCAGTGTCTCACTGGACAAATAACCCCACACCAGGAAGCTTGACTGTCTGGGAATTACTGTTCAGAACAATTGCATTTTTCTGTAACTGGGATTGCATGGGATTATGGTGTTATAAATGGGATTTGCTCTAAAGGCCAGTGGCCCTTTGTATTTTACGGATTACTCCAGCTTCTCCCAAAAGGAATTTTGATAATGCTTCTTTAATGAGACTGGACTAAATTGAATTACATCCTGTCTCCCCCCCAAAGTGGATTTTTCTTTCTGATACTGACATGCACACAAGAGTCTCACATATTCCTTTCTAGGAGGTATGTGTGACCTACGCAGTAAGCCCTACACCAGCAGGCACAAGCACAAACATTATAGGCAGAAGGTGCCAGGCTGGGGTTTAGGTACCACAGCTCATGAACAGCTTTGTCCTCTTCCTGCTGCTTTCAGGAGGAAAAAAGACTGATGGTGCAGTTTCAACCTTCCTGGGCACCTGCTATCACACTGCAGTACTGGGCTGGATGGTCTTGCAGCCTGGGAGGCTCCTCCTTGCATTCACTGATGGTGAAAGGAGAGTGTGCTAGGGACAGAAGGGAGGCCAAGGTTAGTCATTCATGCTACACTCCTTTGCATAAGCAAGGGAGGCTGGCACAGCACAGAAACACACCATTACAACAGGGCTCCTCCAGGAATGTATTTATTTACATTAAAATGCTATTATACAAACTGAAAGAAAGGAAAAGGAAAAAAAACAAAACCAAAGAGACATCTTAGAGGGGCAGGTATGGCAAAGCTGGTGCCTCACTCCCCACCCCCTGTCTTGCTGCTGCCTTCCTTCTGCTCTGGTCTGAGTGTGAGTGCTGCAGTCCTTGTAGGAAAATCCCTTCCCAAACCTCTCTCGGTGTGGACATCCATGTTTTCTCTTTAACTAGCTTTCAGAAAGATTTGTTTTCTGCTTCCAAAGAAGACTCTTGCCCAAACGTTTTAGTTTTTCTTAATTTATTTATGTAACACAGTGTAGAAAGCTATCAATTCATCAGCAATGGTTCTGTACAATCATCCTGCAGAGGATCCCTGTTAATTATCAACCGGCAGGCACTTTCCCCCCTGAAAAGTGCTCACAACTAACAGGGATTCTTTTTAATTTTTTTTTTTTTAAAGATCAAAAAGATACATGGAAAAGAAAATAAAGTTTACCTTTCAATGCCTAAAGTGTGCACATAAAACAGGCACAAAGAAACGAATGTGTATTCCCATGATTTCTACATCACTAATACAGCAGGAGCAACAATCTGTACAATAAAATGCAGCTGCAGAGGAAAAGGATTTCAGTAACTCATCTGGAATACTTTTTAAAAAATGTTGGTTTACTTTAAAATGCATAGTGATCAGAAAAAAATGCTCAGCAAAGAGAAGCAGCTAAACCCCACAGACACAGAAAGCATCCCCCATCAATTCTTAAAGCATATTTCAATTAGGACTTAATTTTTGTCACAAATCACAAGAATAATATACAACTGGCTAAGGAGCTACATGATAAATAATTGGGAAAGAGAATCTATCCATGCACTAGTTAAATACAGCTAACCTCTTTACAGTACACAAAAAACATTCATTAATAATGTAGTGTAAAGACTGAAATGTAAAGAGAAAGAGAGAGAAAATACATTACTGATTTTATTAATTCAAGTTCAGGCATCTACTTGTGTTACAGCACAGCTGTCAAAAGGCGAGAATGAGTAAATAATAAAACAGAGTGTTTTCCTTCCTTCCTTTCCACATTATTGTCTAACTGAACACCGGCGGGCAGTGAAGCAATCGTTCTGCTGTCCATGAGGCTTCTGTGGTGTCCTAGTTCTGCATCTGTTCAAAGAACTTGTAGGTGGGATTTTCATAGCCGTTCTGCTGCATCTTGGAAAGGTGGCGCTCCTCTGGCGTCACTGCAGCATCCACCTGGCACCAGAAGAAACAACCAGGGTCAGGTTCCTGCTTGCTAGCTCACCTCTCCCCCCTGGGTGGCCATCCCACACCCTTTGCACCCTCCCTGCACTTTCAGGTGTGAAGCATCCTGTGAAACACAAGGCAGTTTGTTTTTATGAAGCAGGGTAAGTTAGGTCCCCAGCTCAGCCAAAAATTCATAGGAAAGTCTAAAATAAGGGTGGCTGGTAAGTGGTACGCAATCTTTTCCACTAAACAGAGTAATAAATCTAGGACCTGGAGGCTCTCACTTTGTCTGGAGAGATACCTGACTCTGAAACTCTTCCCTCAGTTCCACAGGGCTGCAAGTGGACTCATGAACAAAATCAACAGATGTCTGCACCCAGCAATAAACAAGCAGCCAGCAAACAGCTCTGAAGTCAACTTGGAAGAGATGGCCCTTCAGTCTGGACAGCCATAGTTCACTTTTTGGACAGACTAATATGCAGCAGAAAATAAGGCAGCAGGGACAATTTTTGCAACTTTCTTTTTTCTTTTTCTTTTTTTTTTCCCCTTTTTCCCTAGGAGTTCCAAACCAGCTGACCAAATTCAGCAGTAGTAGCTTTGGTTTTTGGCTCAGGAAGCAGCAACTCCACAAACAACAACAAAAAAGATATATTTTGCAGTTCTGTACTAACTCCTCCATCTTTATGTTGTTTTTTTTTTTCCCTAGGATACATACTGCTATCTATATACCTGGGACCAACTGGATTTCAGAAGAGAAGAAAACACTAAAAAGAAAGTAAGTAGTATGAAGCTGTCCTCTCTCTGTACTGTGCTCTCAGATCTCTAGCAGGTGCTGTAGTCTCAAGAACCAGCAAATTTAATTGGAGAAAATAAAATGAGGGTATCAAGAAAATGACAGAGTAGTCAGGCAGAAGTTGAGAAAAAAATAACATTGTACACAAAGAAACAGAACTTCTTTGGCTCCAAGGTTGAATTTGGTTCTGTTTAGTGACAAAAAGCTTGACATGTCTTCCCTGGTTTAAGTATTTCTACTTAACAAGAATTGACCTTTCTAGATTACTTGGAAGACAGGCACAAAAACAGCTCAGTCAAGACTTCTCCACTGAATACCTGCTGCTCCACAAATTATTTTCTTCCTTCACTGACCATTACAGTAATATACAACTCCACTGAATCAGAGTGGGTGAAGACAAGTCTCTAAATGCTAATTAGGTATTTTAACTCTTTCCTTTCATTCTTGAAGGGGCTGCTGTAGCACCAAGTCAGCCCTGGCTCTTGTGTAACTGTGCTACCAGGAATATCTAGTGCTTCTTCAAATCAGGACGTGAGAGCCTCACAGTTCACAGCTAAACCCAACAGACTGTCCTGCAGCTTGAAATTAAAGCACAATATGAAGCTCTGGGTTGAAGGATCAGGTATCTCTGTGTATCAATAAATGCCTAAAAGCATCTTCCTTTCTGGGAGGCTCCTCCTGCTAGAAGGGTAGGCCAGGACCTGTGCTGGTTTTTTAAATTTAAGCTCCAAACAACACTGTATTGAACTCTGTCACCCGGTTTAGCTTAAGCCTCCCACTCAGCACTTCTTATTCAGGACTAGAAGATGTGATAAGCATACAGCATAACCTCCTTGTGGGAAAGAAACAGGGTAAGACAACAATATTAAAAATAAAAAAGCAAATAAAAGAAAGTGCAAGGCAGAGAAGACTAAAGAATTGATGAGACACTAGAGGAACTTGGAAGAAAATCAGGGAGGGGAAAGAGATTAGGAAAAAATATGAGGAAGGGCAGTGAAATCAGACTGAATTTTTAACACCCATACACAATATTCCATATTAAAAAGTCTCACTTTGATAAAACTGCTTTATAATGGAAGTCAAATAACCTCTGAAATACAGCATTTATAGATGAAAGGGATTTATTTCCTTCTTGCTGTCTTAGTCCACTTTTTTTTTTCCAAGTTTCCCCTTTAGCCTTTCAAATGAGTAGTGCTGATACTTTCTCTCCTTCCTGCTACAGGGTAATCCATCTCACTCCAGCCTACGTGTGCTATTGCTCATCCTCAATGTCTCCTCTTCTGCCTAGCCCAACTCTTCCTCTCATTCCTTACCTCTGTCCTAGGTATTGCTCTGCCAAATGACAGGTCTTGAACCCGATTATCTCCTTGTCAGTAAATCCCTAAAGCCCTTTACCATTTTAAGAAGCTTTTTGCACCCATTATGGAGGTGGCAGGAGTGGAATGCTGCATGTGAGAGGTGTCAGTACTCTGGTGCTGCTGAGAAGCAGCCTAGACACTTCTCTCTTCTATGACATGATGTCTCTTGAGAAAAGAGCTTAGTCAGGTAGATAACCTCTTCTGAAACAGTTTGTCCATCTGTCTCCTTCTGTTGCTGGCCTGTGTATCCTTCATGTAGCAATTCCTAATGTGAAGTTAGGTAGATGGTAAAGCTGCAGAAAAATTCATGTGCTGCCTCTACACATAATGGGCAGATCAAAAGCCCAGACAGAAGGTGATGGAAGTTCTCAGAGAAGTACTGAACACAACAGCATCGTTGTTTAAATGATGGCAAATGGATGCTGCCTAACATACACCTGCAGATCAGACTTTGAGAGATGACTTTTGAGAGCACTATAGCTGATTTTCTGGTAGACAAGAATCCTGGTGTAATGGGAGCTGGTTTGGAATTTTGCATCCATTATCACATGATTAAGTTCTCCCAGCAACTTCTGACATGCAACTAACAGGTTTCAAGTTTTGTTAAAATACACTCAGCCAACCTAGAGTTGATGTACAGTTATTTTAACATGAAGTGTTTTTGCTCTTTTGTGCTTCTTGTATACAGCACATTAATGGTGAACTGTTGATGAATAAATTAAGAGTTTTTAGAAGGGAATAGCTGAATTTCGAAGACATTTTAAGATAAAGCATCAATTGGATATGGATCTTTGGGTGGTTTTTTTTTTTTGCTTTTGTTTTTCCCAAAGTAAGTGCTATAAAAGTTTCACCAACTCAGGACAAAAATAGATGTTATGCCTTTCTTGCAGGCTAGAAGCTTAGACAGTGAGGCTATTCAGTCTGCCAAGACCACAGAGAAAGTCTGGCAGAATGAGGAATCCTGCCTGCCAAAGGCAGACACAATGCAGCAGATCTACAAGGCAACACCATCTACAGTGTGCTACTAAAAACTGACTAATAGTCTTGGTACATCAGCACACTATAGCTTTATGGCTTTATCTGTAGAATTTTTATTTCCTAAGGGATGCTGTCATTTTGATATGAATTACTTGTTCAGTTTGTGCATGTTATTTCTGGTCCAACATTTTCAAGTTCATTGTCACTGAAGAAAGCTTATAGGAACCCAGGATTATCTTTGCCACAGCATTCTATTCAGCAAAGTCCACCTGAAATGTTAAGGTCATACTGCAATAATGGCCTGTTCATATTCAGTGTCTGATTCAGGGATTTGTTCTAGAAATTTTCCTGACCTATCCAGTTGTTGCTAAATTCATCCAAAGGAGGTGTCTGGCTGCACAACTGTTGGCAGCAGCTATCAACTAAATGGTTTTAAACTAAAAACTATTCCAATTTTCTACAAAATGGACTGGAGGCTTTCATATGGCAAAACAAAGCTGAGATTCTTCCTTGCTATTTTCTAGCTCTTGGTCCAAATTCTGCGTGGCTTGAGGTCTGCTCAAATCTCACCCCAAAAGGCTGCCTTCTTCTGGCCATCTCTCTGGAAGGTTTGAAAACATATGGGCAACCACAGCATGGGTATAGGGACAGACAAGCACAGGCTTAAGACAAAGGCTTAGTCAATTCTGTTTAAGACCCTTCATTGCCCCAGATGGTAGAACACATGCATCAGGAAGCATGTATTGTCTCTGGCAATACCAGAGCAAGATTCATTTGACTCAAGGTGAAACCACAATAACTGTGGACTTGAACAAGACAATTTCAATTACAAATATAAAATGCCAGTTTTGGAAGGCAAAAACATACAAATGTTTCAAGTGCTTCAAAAGCTGTTAGTGGCAGAAGACAATCTTGTTTAGAGAACAAAGAGTAATCAAATATCTATATAAGGAAAATCCTTGCAGTGCATAGTACAATCCACAGAACACCTGCCTCTCATTTTTATTTGCAAATTAAATAAATTCATATGTGTGAATTCCCAACAACACTAAAATGAGATTTTTGTCTCAGTATCTGCTCATTGGCTGTTGTTAAATTTCCTAGCAAATGAAGTTTCATATTAAGAGCTGATTGATCTGGGATAGTTCCAGAAGGTATTACTTTGATTTTACACTCAACATGGTTTATATTGTGTCTGCATTTACAAAATAAGGCAGTTTGATTCCACTCTGCCAGATACAACCACTCCAACTTGGAACACCAGGTTAGCCAAAACCACAGTTTCTTCACTTGTGAATAGCTGACTGTGTTGTCCATGTGACACCAGTTCTCTTGGCAGTCTTTTCTTACCTCCACAACCCCGTGATGAATAGATGTGTACTGCTTCTTCTTCAGCATCACCAAAGTAATGACAATCACTGTTGCTATGACAACACCTCCCACCATTAGTCCAATGATGGCACCTTTATTTGAACCCACATCTTCAGCAAAGAACACCTACAAAAGAAAAAGAAAGGTGGCTAATAAAAACTTCACTGAGTAGATGGCTAACCTGCCTAGCTGCCACAGCACTATCAAGCCTAATGAAGTACCAGTAATTAAGCAGCATTGCATGTCACCCTAATTATTTAAAACTGGATGGCTGTATCACAAAGCTCTCATAATTGGAAAAGAGCAATTTGGGGAATGTGTATTGCCTGCAGTGTAGTAGTGCTGTGGCCACAGGGAAGACTCGTGTCTCTGCTACACATGGGTCTCAGATATTAGCTGCTTTTTTTTCTTGGGTGAGTCAAGCTAATTGCAAATGACTGATAAGCTTGTAGAGGAGTAAACAGGGAGCATACAGATTACTTTTAGAATGCTAATCATGAAAGTGTCCACAAATCTACAGCTCTGAGGCTTGTTTGGACTATGTCTGATGTATTTCTTCAATAAGGAAGCAGCGAAGACCTGTAGGAAAACAGTAAAACTTGCAGACAATCAGCTGGGAGAAAATTGTCACTTCAAAGATACAGGAGTTTAAAACCCAGGGGCATGCTGATTGAAGTAGTCACAAGTGGGACACATCAAGATTTTGCAGGGTAAAGGGACAATGGGCTAGACCTGGATGATGACCATGCTCGTGTGAGACTTAGATGAGATGACAGTTGTGTGAAAAAGTGAAAAGATTTGCTTGAATGATGGGTACTGGTAAGGCAAAGCTGTGGACAGCAAGATGCTTTACTATGAATTTAATAAGACTAGCTTTTAGCAACAGGAGCAGGGCAACTGTTTTCACTGTCCTGCTTTGTATTCAGGGAACATGCTGGATCATTTTACATTTATGCATACATTGTCAATACCAGGCTTTTATTATTATTATTTTTAACCAAAATGAGCAAAAAGGATCAGAGAATAAATTACTTTGACAGAATTATACAACTACCTCACTCTGAAAGACTAAATACTTTGATAAGTATTTAAGAAAAATGCAGAAGGCAGCAGGAATCCAGCTGAGAATGATAATAAGCTGTATAACATTTGCACTCTTGAAGAAACACAATCTTCCTCGGAGAGGTATTAAAGCATGCCCTATAAATATTTATATTGCTCCTAGTCATAAGCAAGAAATGTGCTTAAAGTTAAGAATTCAGTGGAAAGTACACACAATGGACAGTGTGGCATAAGTTAATGTGAAGTAATAATTTCTTCTGTCGAGTTTACCTGCCCAGCACTGAAATTCTGTTACCATACTGTTTTGGAGCACTGTGAAATGCCCCAGCTAATACATATGTGCAACAGATGAAAGCCTTAAGCACTCTGAGCCATGAAAATCAACTCAATGTACAGTTAAAGGTGAACACTCCTATAAAGGAGAAAATAACTGCAATTTCAGCTCAGTTCAGAACTCTGCATACAAAATGCAATGTGCAGCTGAATTAAAAGCAATATCCTAAGGAGACTGTTTCAGTAAATCCTACCAGGGCACAGGAGAAGGAAAATACAGATGAAAGTATTTTCTGCATACTGCTTTTGAATTGAAGTTAATGGAGAAGGGCATCAGCTAAGACATGGCATATGGTTAACAAGTATGCCCTGGAAGGCATCAGTCCACCACCTTCTCAGCAATACCAGAATCCTTGCTCAGTTCCAAGTGAAAGAATAACCTAGAGGACAGCTGACTAATTTTTAAATAATGGTTGTACTTACCAATAAAATGTATGGCATAAAATTCTTAAAAAAGATGGGAAGGTTCCATTTTAGGCATGACACAGATGAACCAGCTGCAGGGATTGCAATGCATTCCCTGTCAGCCACCAAACTGATCAGGATGGTACCAAACCATGTAAACATAAAGGCTGCTGCTGGGATGTGCTCATGACACAGAATCAATTACTCCTGTGTCTAAAACACATTCCCCCAAGTTCCTTCCCTTCAGTAAACTGCATGGGCTTTCTCCATCAGGATGTTTAACCCCTGTGAAGCTAAGCATGTCAGAATTTCCCAAATTAGTGCTAATGCATTTTGGATTAGCCCATCAAACTGGGAATTCTCAGCTCTTGGCATCAAAGAGATGGCAGAATATCTTTTCACGCAGTGATTGCCTAGTTCAAATGCAAATTTGAGTCCCATGTTAATTTCAATTTTCAGCACTACTTAGCTTTAAGAATACATTAAGAAAAAAAGCTTTCAAGTTTAATATCAGGATAATGAAAGTCACAGAACTGAAATCTCATAATGTCACACACCTTTACAAAAGAGGGAGCAGAAAAGGTTTATAGTCAACACTGCTCTATGGGTTCTTCATTACTTATTAGGGGACTGAAAAAAAGCTTTTAGAAGACGCTTGTTCTTAATTACATTGCTTTTAGTTGCTGTTTTTGTGTTCAGTACAAGTATGGTTCAAATGAGGAGCAATATTTTGCTCCTACTTGCCCTTCACCTGTTTATAATTTAATATACCTTAAAGGAACAAAATACAAAGATACAGCCAAGCACAAATTAAGGCCAGTGGAGAATTCCTCTTATCCAAAGCATGAAATCCTGTGAAAGGTTATGCTCCATGGAATTCAGCCTCCTTCATGTACCACCACCACCTATCAACTGTTTTGACAGAAAACTATTCCTGAAACAGCTTCACTCTATTTCTTGCTGCACCATGCTGCCTGTCTCCATTAAAGCTGTGGGTTTATGTTTTTTTTAATTTACTCAGTGTTTTCCTTCCTCTGTATCTCTAGTTATGTGACCATGACAGATGGACTGTGGGACAAGCATTGCCCACATGGCCACATCCAGTCAAGTGGCAGTGCAAGAGCAGGAACTGTCAGAATTTCCTCTTGTGACACTTGATGCCTCTCCATCCTCCCTGATGAAATTATCCCAGAAATTACCTGTTGAAAGTTGTTGCTGCCACTTCCAGCATTCCCAAATGCGGCCACCAGCTCAAGTCTGCATCAGCGACTCGCACCACACACATGGAAAGCACCATCTGCTCACTCACCAGCTTTTGATGATGAACTTCATACCCCGAGTCATGCCGGAACTCCGCGTCCATCTTCACTTCCGAGATCTCTTCTGTTTTCACATTGGTCAGGCCGGACCCTGCAACGACAGCTCGTTACAGCGTCCAGCCGGGGGCGCCCTGCTTACCAACGCCGCTCCGCAGCGGTGTCAGTCACACGCAGGAGGTGCGATGCAACACGAAAGGGAACGGGGAGGAAAGTGAGTTACAGCTGATGTTACAGCCCCTTTGAGGTGACACAGGATGAGCTGGTAAAATTTCTCCTCTGTTAAATGCTCCTTAATCCACTGCAACTGTGTTGGTACAAGCAGCAAAGGCTTCCAGCAGGAAGCATGGCGAGAACTACGCTGCGAGGGACCGACGGCCGACTCTGGAATTGGTTTGCAGGGTCTAGACTGATCTGCTCTGACAGCCTCTTTAGCAATGCCAGGAAAATTTGGTGTTGAGGCTGAAATCTTCCCCCTCCCTAAGCTCAGGCTGCTGTGAGAGCAAAAAAACCCCACATACTCATGATGTGACGGGGGGAACCCCAGATACTGTATTTTCTTGGTTCCTGTGAGTCTCTGCCTTTTACACAAACATACACACATAATAGTAATTTAAATGTTCAGTTCCTATTTGTTTTCTGATTTCAGAGAGCTTAGAATTATTATAAGTCTTAACTTCAGCCTGTGGGATAGTAACTGTCCCTTCCTGACTAGAAACTTAAAATAAAACAAGTAAATCAAAGTTCACAGTGATTTTAGTTGTAGATTGCAGTCCTGTTCTCCCCTTACCTGAAGGGGAAATGCTGCACTCATCTAACTGGAAAGGAGGCCAGGATTTCCTCTTGGAAAATAGGATAAGAAGTCAGACTTACAACAGCCAAGCAGTGCATCGTCTATGTGTTTCTATGAATGTTTTGTCCTCAAAAGCTGGCTCTAGCTTATAAAAGAACATATGGGTATTCGTGTAGCTGGTCATTTCCTTCTCAGTACCAACTGACTGCATGACATTTCTTGGAGGTACAAACACTGCAGAAGCCTGATGTTTATGAGAAGTTATTTCCTCACCCAATCTAATGTGGTAAGAACAAATAGGTTCATATTCTTTGCCTATATTTATTTCAGCATTTTATCACTCCAAGTCCTCTCTCCAAGACTTAATTCTGATTTTTAGTATTTTTGGCTGACCTTAAGCTATGATGCAGAGGAAGAACCTCTTCTAAAATTCTCAGCACTACCGACTGCTCTTGAGCTCCACCATGTCTCTGGACTCTCAATAAATTCTTGAAGACATCTATGTGCCAATGACCTCCACAGTCTAAAGTAGTATTCAGTGCAAGAATTATTGCCCTTTTATTGCCTTTGAATATGCAATTTCTTTTCTTTACTAAATGCTGATTTATTTTTGTATTATGAGCCAGCAAGAACAGACCTTCCCAAGAACTTCTCTGACCTGTATGGACTATCCCATTCCAAAGTTTTAATCTTTCTTTTCAGAGTAAACAATGCAAAGGAGAGAACAAGAACCATATTCATGCAGTAAATTACTTATTATTATTTTCTGGCTGCCCCATAAAATCTACCTTGCAGTTTAAAATCAAACCATGATGTCCTATCAATGAAACATAAGAGGAAACGGAGATTAAGGAAATAAAACACACATGGTACCTGCAAAGAGACTGAACTTTCTATGCTCAAAAAAGGTGTGGGTAGTTTTCCAAGCTAAAGTAAGAATACAGTTTACAATTCTTTGTGCATCATCTCAAAATAGCCCCTGCAGCTGCACTGCCAGGAAGCGAAGAAATTGAGGTATAGCTGGTTGCACAGAGGCTCAACTCTTCAAAACCCTCCCCACCTTTTTGTTTTTTAGGATTAAAAGGAGAGGGGAAAAAATACCCCCAACAGTGTAATGGCAGTGATTGCCATTCATTAAATGGCTGGGGGGAAAGGGCTTTCCCAAGACATGGTTCACTGCCTGCAGCTGCAGTGGCTGGAGAGGAGGCAGCTCCCAGCTGCTCCCCACTGCCACAGCCATGGCTGCCCTGCAGACAGGCTGGCAAGAGCACCATGTGAATCTCCCATCAGGCCAGGGCCTAGGGAACCACACAACTCTACTGCTACATCTGGCTCATTCACTGAAGCTATCAATAGTGATTAGAATATACCCATACCTATGCAAGATACATCTGTGAAGCATCAGGTTGTCTTTTGTTGAGGGAATGTCTGCCTTACAAACCTTAGAGGTCACTAGAAGAGTTGGGAAGCACATGAGAACTTGTTTTGGCTTGGCGTGAATCTGGATTTCCAAAAAGCCTTTGAAAAATTCCCCAGTCAAAGCTCTGGCAGAAGCTATGATGACAAGGATTAAGAGGGCATGTCCCTCGTGAGTTCCCACAATTGATTAAAAGATAGGAAATTGAAGAGTAAATAAACAGCTATTTTTCACAATGGAGGAAAGTTACCAGCAGGGTCCCACAAGGATCTGTGCTGTGCTGGTTGTAAAGTGGTCTGGATAGGGGAGTGAACAGTGCCGTGACAAGGTTTGTTGACAAAATAATAATAAAAGGACAGTCAAAGTAAAACCAACTGCAAAGAACCTCAGGAGGATACTACAGATTCTGAGTGGACAATCAAAGGAAAATTGTATTCGATGTGTATTTTACAGTGTGAAGTGGTGCTCACAGGGATATACATCCTTAACTATACATACACAACAACAGGCTCTAAATGAGCTCTGTTCCACCCAGGACAGAGGCCTTGCAGTCACTGCAGGTAACTTGCTGTGGGCAGTTGGCTCAGTAGCAGTCAAGAGGGTAAAGAGAAAGCTAGGAGTGATCATGAAGGGACAGAGAAAAGAGAAAACATTGTTACACCACTGTATAAATGATGCATCCTCATTTTCTATCTGGCTATCCATTCTGGTCACCCCACCTCAACTGAAGGCAGAACTAGAAAAGACAGAAAGCAGGGAGAGACAGATGATCACTGAATAGAATGGTTTCTTTACAGGAAGGACAAGACAAATCTGCAGTCTTCAGACTGGAAAAGACAACTGCAGTGATACTACAGAAGCCTGTATGACTGTGAATGACAAGGAGAAAGTCTACAGAAACTGCTTAGTCATTATTTCTCCAAAGAATGTACAGGACACCAATGACACATTAGATAAAAACAAACAAATCCCAAAACAACAAAGTGTATACATACATACATACATATATATATACATATAGATAGATAGATAGATATACATATAGATATGTGTATGTGTGTGTGTGTGTGTAATTTGGCATAATGCAAAATTGGGCTGTGGAAGTCATTGGCACAAATAATGAGAATGTTCAAAATACAAATGAACAAATGCAAAGGAGAACAGTTTCTAAACACAATGGTGAAAGTACAACTTCCAATCCTGTAAACTGGTGCTCTTCTGAAAATAATTGATTATATAGTAAGAGAAGCATAACTCTGCACTGGAATAATTAAATACTTGCCACGAGTGGGGCTATATCTACCTTTCCATCATGTTACATAACTGAATGTAGACTTTCTAGTTAACCAATTTCTCTTTATCTATTTATTTTTATGCTAAAATAAAATATTTTTCAGTAACTGAGAAGAAGGAAAAACTTTCCAAAACTTTTATCAGAGGTGTGTGGTTCAGGTGAGCTGCAAACATCTAAGAGCTGCCTAATACTACTCTACTCTTGCACTGAAGACAAGCATGTGAATAAAAGTTAACTATATTACAACAAATTGAATTCTGACACCAAACAATGTCTTTTCACTACCATGTCTAAAATACACAACATAAACACAAAGCCAATGTAAAAGGAGAAAAGTGAGACGAACAGCCTACTGCAAATTCACAAATAATTATTAGTGCTTTTTCTTCTGAATTACATCCTATCTTTAAGGGACTTGCATCCCAAATCACTTCAATTTAAAAATGCTACAATTCAGCTAGTAAATGTAAACTTATAGCTGTGGATGCAATTAGCTGTGTGTTATCTACTACACTGCTTGTAATGGCTTCATTTACCCATTAAATAACAGTCTAGCAAGATTCTGTGATTCTGTTCTGCAATGACCTGAAACAGCATTAGCTGTGCCTTTTGTATTCCAGTTTCAGTTAGAGGTACAAATTAAACCTCCAAGTGAAGCACAGTTGAAAACTGCCAGATCTGTGTGGTTCCTACACAGGATAAAACCAAAAGCAGCATGGTTAAGCAGCAGATGTAATGACTGCAGTCAGGAAAACATCCAGCTCCGTGCCCACAAACTGTGTTTGAGTAATGGCACAAACAAGAGAACACTTTTTTTTTTTTTAATCAAGGCCTGTCACAAGGGTAAGAAACACCTTTATCTGGGTACAGCTTCATTCAAAATAAAAAGGGTGGATTGAAAGAAATGCAGTGCTTGAACAATTACCCAGGTAGGCAGATGCATGTTCTCACTAGAAGGACAACTACTACTTTTATATGACTATGACTTTGTGCAGGTCATTTCATTTTGAAATGAAAGAAAAATTAAGATCATGTACTCCCTTACACAGATTAAAATGAAGATTATATACTCAGTTTTGTAAAGACATTTGTAAAGACATTTGTAAAGACATTTAAACTACATTTCAAGTATCTTTCAGGAGTAAGCAAAAACAATCTAATGGAGAAAATCAATTTATGATTTTTATTTGATAGGTGCAGACAGCTGGATTAAGAAAACTGTATTGAACTACCAACACTAAGACAGGGAAAAAAACCTGGCAATTTCTGGCAAGAAAATAATAAATAATTCACTAAGCTGCTCTATGCCCTCACCTCATACAGATTGCAGCACATATGCTAACAATTCTGCAGAAGAGCCATTAGGCTTACAGAGCCTCTGCAGCCATGTATATAAAATAATCCCTCAGCCTTCTATATACTGTAATAGAGATGGACATGTCATGATTTATCAGTGGAAAAGGCAGAGAGAGAAGCAGCTTTATGTGCAATGTCTCCTTAAAATTACTGACCCTTTGCAAAAAACAATCAACTGACAAAGAGTAGGGAGAATGAAAAGAAAACCCCAAACAATACTACATGGAAGAAAGTAGCACAGTTAATATCAAATCCTTGCTTTGTGAATTACAGGTGCACTGTGAGTAATGTAATTACAGCTGCTAATAGTCTAATTACAGCTGCAACTGTGCAACAGATAAAAATATGATCTACCCTGAACAGAGCATCAGTTATTTACTTTATCATTTCAAATTTCAGAAGATCTGCTGATACTGAGCAACACCCATTCTTCTGGTTGGATTTTTTATGAGCAGCTGCATATATTAATCTGACTTCAGGTCTCTTGTTAATACTTCTTCATTCTAGAAGAATA
This sequence comes from Ceyx melanurus, assembly GCA_024611195.1. Classification (NCBI taxonomy): domain Eukaryota; kingdom Metazoa; phylum Chordata; class Aves; order Coraciiformes; family Alcedinidae; genus Ceyx; species Ceyx melanurus. The sequence goes on along the minus strand of JANHGL010023160.1, from coordinate 39,593 downwards.
TCCTTGTTTTTCAGACTTTTTTTTTTTTCCCCAAGAAAAATGGCCACGAACTGTAAAAACTGACTAACCCCAAAGGATACTGACTGAAAAAAAAAAGGATCTCGTTTCCTTTTTTAACCTCTAACATAAAAAAATATTTATGATTAGCAAATAAAACAATTCTAAAACACGTTTCAAACATCAGAATCCCTTTTGTATTTCACAGTTTAATTAAGCATCCATTTACTTTCCTCTATTTCATGAAGCTAGTCAGACTGGTTATTAGTTTTTTGATAAACTGAATTTTTATCACAGAGAAATTGTTTTTGTTGAAAAATCAGGTGGATCCCATGATTTATTACCAGAATCAGTAAGGACAAATTTGTGGGAGTGGATCTGGTGATTAAAGCTGTAAGGAACTTCAAGGTCTACCAGGAATAGTGAAAAGAACACATTTTGCTTTCCACTGTGAGCAGTTTAGCACTACTGTAAAGAGGCAAAATCCCTGTCTCACTTTATGCTGTGAAAATTGAAATGCAGGCACAGCAGTGACAGCTTCAGTCTCTCCAGGGAAGCAGCCATCCCTCTGCACAGAGGAACGTGGCGTGCATCCGTGCAAGGCTGGAGAGGCTCATTCTTTGTGCCAGAAGCAGAGGACAGGCCTTGGCTGCACTTAAATGCTGTGCAAAAAGCCACAAAGGCAGCACAGGTCTCTGGGCAGCACTGCTTTTGCACTTGAGCAGGAAATTAAGGAAATATCCCATGTGACTGTCATAATGCAGAAGATGCAGGGAATTTCAAGTGTAATGGTCACACACTGAAATATTTTTTACCTTTCCTCAGTAGCCTATTGCACACATTCACAAAGATCAGCCATGGCCTGTGCAAGCAGTACTTTCAGTACTAGTTGTATCACCCCAACTAACACAGTACTCTGATACATATCATTTCACTCCTGAAACTGAAGTGTGGCAGTGTGAGAAAATCTGGTCTCTAGAGAAGGGACACTAAAGATTTGTCTGTGTACAAGTGGGGAAATAGAAGGGCTGAAGGAGTTATCTTCAGCAATAAAATACGGGCCTCGTAACAGGAGATTTTTCAAGACAACTGAAATGGAATTAGTTAACAATAGCAAACTATATTACATGAAAATGACTAGAATGAACTAACATTACAAAATTTGGACTAAACACATTCATGCTTCATTTGTGATCACAATTCTACTGCTCTTTGGGAAGACACCTAATCCAGATGGCAGAGATAACCCCATCACTGGGGGGCTGTTCCCTGATCCCATCATTTTGACACTGTTGTACAGCTAGCTCTGCACCTGTTTCCAAGCTCTCTTCATGAAATAAGACTTAAAACACAAATAAAGACTTCAGACTCTTAAAACAATGCTAGAAGCACATCATCTGGCCAGCCTTAAGATGTATCCCAATTGCTGTAACACAGGAGTTTATCTGACTTCCCATTACAATGATTTCTGTAGTTGGTAATCACTGGTGAATTATCAGTAAGGTTTAAATATGCTAGAGAGATGCTGCACATAATGCTATCTACGGGATGTCTGGAGGAAAAAGATGAATGGAGAAACAAATGGAAAAACGAGTCTATCTCATCTAATCTGAAAGAAACCCACAATGACAATATAACACTGATACAATTCTGACCCTAAAATATACTAATTAATCTGTGTGTTAGAGTTCCTCTTCTGAAGCAAAAGGATATTTGCTCTTAATGGCATCAGCCATTTCTAGATAATCCTGAACAAAAACATGGGAAAAAACAATCTAAGACGTAAAAAGAAATTAATATGAAAAGCAAGATTTTACTTTTGAAAACAGGATTTGTCCCATTTAACTTTTCCAAACATTTGCAGCCTGACTCAAGATGGTAATCTCCTCTCACTCTGAAATCAGTAGGAAGACTTAGGTACTTAGAGATAGAAAGTAATCACCCCTCTCTATCCTAGAACAGTTGTATGGAGGTGTCCTCAGTGAATAAAGGGGGAAAATACATCTACCAATTCTTAAGATACCTTTAGTTATATAAATATCTCAGAATAAAATCTTTATGTGCCCTGAAATCCTAAAACTGTACATAAGATTTCTTCATTAGCACTGATTTACAAGAAATTGTACACTCTACATAGGGGATCTGACATTTGTGTCACACACTCCCAAATTAAAAGTATTCTCTGCACTATGAGGTACCATGTCTAGTGCAGCCTGCACCTGCCAAAGCATTATTATTAGAAGGGATGACAAAGTGATATGAGTCTCAGTCCTGAGTCTGGATTCCAAACCCGCTTGACAGCACTCTCACAGTCTGGGGGGGGTTTGTGTGGGAACTCTCCCCTGGTTCATGGAATAAGCATTACATTTTAAGAGAGGGTTATACTCAAGGAAAGGTGATCATTCCAGCTCAAGCTGACCACATGCATGCTAGGGAAACACATGTTAGGTAAAAGCCATGCAAGTTATATACCTACCTGGTCGTGTGGTGAGTCCTCTGTCTGCAGCTGGGCGGGCGTCAACTGGCTCGACTGGGCGTGTGCAGAAAAGAAACAGAAAAGCAAACAAAAAATAAACAAAATCCCCCAAAATGATAAAGTCAACTGCTCTTCTGCTGAGACAGTGCAGGAGACACACACTACATAAACATACCAAAGCAACAGCAAGAGATCTGCCTTCAGTTAATCCTGGAAATAAAAGCAAGGAATGGGCACAACTTCAAAAGGAAAGCGTCTCGGCTCAATTTTACATCTTATTCTGGTTACTGCTTAAAGTGAAAAACCATCAGGATCAAAGAATTTCTGCCTAGAAGAGCGAAACTATATTCAATATGTGCAAGCTTTTTCTGGTTGCCTGATCAGAATTGGCAGCAAAAATGGACATGAGTGAGTTTTTGCAGCCAGTCTTGATCAACGCTGACTTATAAACCCACTGAACACATGAGCTGTAGCAAGCTGCAGCTGATTCCCTAGGGAAGAGAAGTTTGTCTTGCCAGCCCAGTCAGCAGTCTGCACTACTTGCCAGCACCTGACACAATCCAGCCAGCTGCTCTTGGCCACTCAGCACGTCACTTGGCTGCAAGTGCCCTCCAGAACCATCTGGAGTCCCTGTCACCATATCCTGTCTTTTGGTTCTTGCTGCTGGCCAGTGTGCTGTTTGCTACAGCTCCTTCTACTCTTTTTCTTGGTTCCTACCTGTAGTGCTAACTCTCCATCAGTCTGATTTTAAGCCCTATTCTTGACCAGCCTCAACTCTTCCCCTCAAACCTGGTATACTTCTGCCACACTTTACTGACCTTTGCTCAGTTCCAGCTATGTCTTTTCTTCTGACTGATCTTACATGTTTCAGATTCCTGGGGATGACCCACTTTGGCCACAAATCTGGTTATGACTCCACTGATTTTGGCTGACACGAACACCACAGCTGGCAAATCCATGTCCATATCCCATGTTTCATTTTCCAAGCACCCAGCTGCACACAGTCACTCACACATCGTGCTGGAGTGAGACTTGGTTGGTCTCAAAACTAAGAGCAGGTACAGCCTAAGGCAATGGTTTCAAAAGACTTACAAAGGATGCTAATAGCTGTGCAGTTCAGCTACAAACCACAAATCCACAAAATAAAGATCTGTCTCAAAAAAACCTTCTGTAGCTCCATCCTCTTCAATCTACTTCTGCTTTACAGTAACAAACTTTCACTGTTGTGATTTAACTTATCACTGATGATGGTGGAGAAACTTGAATGACATGACCTAAGTCACTCAGGTTTCTGATTAATTTGCTCTGGCACCTAAGTAAACTACCAATTCCAGATGAAACATAAATTATTAAAGTATTCAATAAATTTGTCCATGAGCAACATAAAACACTCCTTGGGAAAAAAATTTTTACTATCTCATTGCATTATTTAATACACAGGAACATTTTTGCAGTACATTCCAGTCAGCCAGTGATGGTGGTGAAATAAAATCAATTCTCATGCTAGAAATCTGCTGGATCTGTAATCATTTTCATGCCAGCAAATAAAAAGCTCTTCCTGAAGTAACACACTCATTTCATCATGGCACAAGGCTAATAACTTATCTCACATAGCTCATTGACATGTATTTTATAAGACTGTCACTCATCATTTGCTAGAATTTATTTTGATTTGTTTTCAAAGGAAAGTAAGTTCAACAGTGAAATTTATTGCGTGTCTAAATTCCCAATTTTAGTCACAATTTTCTGGTCTATCAGAGACACAGCTGAACAGTTCTAAACTTACATTTGAGAACCTCTATTTTGCTTACATCAGAAAGATGTCAATTTTCAGGGAACAACGTGAAATCACAAAGCTCAACTCAACTCAAAACGTTCTGTGGTTTCTCCCCCTGCTGTACATACCTTCATTTTCAGTATTGGCTGGAACAGAGTCAACACCAAAGGGATGCCATGGCTGGAGGTCATCTAGACTGAACTCTCCATCCACTGGAAGAAGTTCAACTGTGGTCTTAGTTTCCGTCAATGAAGGCATGAGAGCATCATTTCCATAGCTGATCCTGGGTTCACTGATCATATTGGCCAAAACATCATCAGAATAGTTTTGCTCTTTCTGGAGTAATTCATCTGCAAGGAAATTTCAATACAGAAGAGATGGCATTTTTAAGGACATGTTTCCAATGCTATTAAAGTAATAATTTGCTTTTAGGAGATGCTGTTTTCTTAAGATAAAAAAAAACATAAATGCTTGGGATAGTCAAACCTCTGTGATGAGCACTGCTGGTAAGTAAGGTATTTTTTTGAAACATCAACCAGAATTGTTCAATTCTGTTTCCTGTCTACATTTCCACCACATAACAGTTCACAGGTCTGTGCTTTACATGTCCCTGGACTCTTCCGCACCACTTTTAAAAGAAGCACAAACCAATTCCCTTCAATTCAATATTTGCCATAAGTCAACATGCAAGAGGCCTTAAATCCTAAATCATCTCAACAGTTACACAGCTGGGCCTGCTAGGCTGACAGAGAGGGGTATCCAACTCCCATGGGGATATTGTGATTCTACCCAAATCTGTAGAGGCTGGGAGGGATGAACAAAAACCATCCCTCTCTCAACACTCCCCAACTGGGAGCACGTGGGCGCTGGCGCTCACAGGCTCCATTGTTTCTCCCTCAGCTGTGGTGCACAGCACAGACATGAACTGACCCACACAATAGCTCAAGTGAGGCAGACAGACACTACAACCAGCAGATTATCATCACATTCATTTTACAAGTGTGGAAACAATGGCCAAAATGAATCAAGCTCATCTGACATGATGAATCAGACATGAATGATAGTGAGAAATTGGAAGTGCCTGGCTTAGGAAACTGCGCTGGAGTCCATGAGACTGAGGCAGCTGTGTCTGCATCGAGTAAATGATTTGAAAACAATTGTTTCAATCTCTGAACTGCTAAAAAAGTTTGCCCTAGGATTTCCAGTTATTGACACCAGCTGGCAAAGTCCACAATCAATTTTTCAGTGTTGATTTTGTTCCAAGTATTGATGGCTGTTTGAATCATCAGTTACGCTCACGGGAAGCCATACAGCCTCGCTGCTACCCAGTGACACAGTACTCCCGCCCTTCTTCACAGCTCCCAACTCAATTCCCCTGCCCTGAAAAAGACAATTCCCTGAATAAGCAGCAATACAGATACATCTGGAGGCTAGGATGTCCATTCAAGACTCTTTCAGGAGTTTTATTCAGGTGGTGAATTCTCTTCATTACTATGTGCTGAAAATAGATATTCTAGGCTGCTCTTTAAAATTTCATCTCCTGTCACACCAACGAGACAAAGACCCCATGACTAAGGAGTGTGTTGAATTTTTTTGTCCCTCTGAAAGCATGTGCTCAAAAGCAACCACAACCTTCTGAAAAACCCAAGAGTCCTAAAGGACCTCAAACCTCCCAGCAGCTCTGGATTTGGTGTGAGGGCACACAATTGCTGCTTCTCTTTCAGACACCCAAAGTTCTCCTTCAGGCACACAAACCCTGTCTTTCTCAGGATGAGAGACAGGTTCTCTACTGGTAATTCACTAAAACACTTCTAATATTCATCATCTTAATAGTGACCATTCAGTCTGAACTGAACACGTTTTTTCCTAAAGTTATGGTGGCTTTTGAGCTCACTCAAAACAGCAAAATTGAAAAGTCAGCAACCTTCCTGTTCTTAAAGGCAGAAATTAAGAGTGTTTGAGTCATAGTAATCGCTTCATTTGCACATTAACATATCTTATACCAGTTTGAAGACAGTTTAAATGTTGCATCTCACAATTAGGATTCACCAAGAACCTTTACCCAATCATTTATTACAGTGCATGTGATAAGAGGTAACATGTTTAGATGAAGTTTTCAGTTGTTTCTCAGCTAATTCAAGACATCATAGTTAATAATCTTCAAGATGAGCAGAGGCCTAAAGGAGTGGTACTGATATAATGCAGTTAAGGTTATAACCAAATCTGAATGTCTGCATCTTGTCAGCTGTATGAATCAAACCCCTCCCAAATTGTTAAATATGAAAACAAGATCTCCTGAAGGAGCTCTTAAAAATTCTTTAAACCAAACCAAACTACGTTTTACCTGCACATCTGTATTTATATCAGAGCTCTTACATAATCTGACTGCATACTTATAACCCACAGTTATGTTTGTGGCATTTCCACAAACTTGATGCAAATGAACAGATGTATTTCATGTTCAGGAGGCACTTCCCCACAAGTAAGTTCTAGTGAGATGTGTTGTAAATAAGGGTTTATGTAGTGAACTCTAAAATGCAAAGTATTAGTAGGACGAGTAAGGGTTTTAGAGAGGAGTGTGTTGGTTCAAAGGGCTTTCTGTACATGCAATACATGCAAATTCTACAGATGGGTATTTAAGTCACTTGTATATCATCCTGTAAGATTAATATATGTAGTTTATTGCATCTAGTAGGAGGTCCTCCTCTGAATATAATGAATATACTAGAAAATACCATGGGTATTTCCTCCAGCTTCTGCCAAAGTCAGGGAAATTTCAAGCACGAGCTTAAATTTAGTCACATTGAAGTTCGTGCCTTACCACAAAGAGTTAAGCTCCACTGAATTTCAAGCATATTGTTATTCTAAGGTGTTTTGCTGCATCAAGAATTACAAGATTATAATGTTACATACTACTAGGTGTCATAATTATAACATTATCAAGCTGCAAAACACAATTATGTGGTACTCAGTGTTGAACTAATTCATTTGTATAGTGCAAGTCAAATACAATTTAGAAAGCAACCCTGATGAGACTTTATTGAAAGTGACCTGCCTATTGGAAGGTGTGAGAGTTGCTTTGTTGCCTGTAAGCTTTGAAGATGATAAAAGAACAATACTGTTAGATCATTACTATGAAATACTGGAAAAGAGCCCAGCCTGCAATGTTCAGATCCATACTGACAGAGAAATGTGACCAGCCCATCAGAATTAAGCTTTCTTCTCTGGTTAGCCTTAGCTGGAAAGTTTTACAGTGCAAGATGTCTCTCTCTCAGGGTTAAACTGAGACTGAAAGAGCAAGAACCATGGAAAACAATATTTCATAGTTCTTATTTTCTGTCCTTCTAAGGTAAGTAGCAGCTGTAGCTTTTCAGATTTCAGAAATTACTTCTGTTTATGAGAATCTTGTTCAGTAAGGTGAAAAGACTCTTCCTTCTTCAAGTTCTCAGAAAATGAATGCATTTTGAACAGCTGACCTAAGTAATTTTTCCTAGAATAATAGAATAATCACCCCATAGGCTTCTACAATATGCTGCTGCCTGACAGTCATACTTTAGAAGAAACACACCTTTGAACTTAAGAATAACTGCAATATTTAGAACCATACTAAGAAGAACTTGCTTCTAATATATATTTTAAAGTCACAACTTTATCACTTTAATTTCCCACTTCTTGCTGCTTCTGCTCTTCCAGCATATATAGATTTCAATGTTTCCTAAACCATAGAATAAAAAAATCCTAAAGTGAGTCTCCTTCTGTAATCAGGCACAGAGAATAATGTTTCAGTTAGATTTGCCTTGCACACAGTTTGTCTTATATAAAAAAAACAAACCCTAAGATGCTAAACATATTCACAGAGCAACTGTCCTTTTGCAGGTAGATCACACTACAACAAGTTTTCTGGTAGGTGACAGTGTTCAAGGCATGATAAAGCTTGGGAGATCCAATTCAGGAAAACATTTATTACCATGTAATGATTAATTTCAGTATGACCTAGGTGTCTTTTTCATTAGGGATGGACTTCAGTGCAAATTTAGTTTTGTACGTGGCTATGAAATTGCAGAGAGCTCTGAGCAAAGGTTCATGAGAATTTCCACACCATTTATATCAAGGAGGATCAGATTTATCCTCCCCATTTTTACAGTCTGCTATGAAACTCAAGGTCTTGAAATTCTTTTTGATTTTGTAAGAAGGTTGCTATGATACTCTTTACCTTCAGTGAAAGGATATTATAATTATTATAGACCCGTAGCTACCTGACAGCTACATAATTTATTAATTAAAATTGAATATCAATATATGGCTATAGATGTGTGAACATCTATAATTAAAAAAAAAATAAATTTAACAGACAGTCATCTGATCTATGACTGGATTTCCCCTTCAGTTCAAAGCAGAATATTAAAAGGCATTTGTGTGACAAAATAAGTCCAATACCAAAAGCTTGTGTTATCTCTGATAAAATAGGAATTAAAGACTCTGGTCCTCCCTTTCACAAAATCAAGACCTTTTGTCTATTTCTGTGTTTTTGAATGAAAAACTGAGACCAAGGTTTTCAAAAGTGCTCTGCAGGTAAGATGATGACAACCTGACATCAAGGTAGACAAAGAAATAACAAAAACACACCCAGGGGAAAAAAAATAAATAGAATTTTGCAAAATGGCAAAAAAAAATTGTATAAAAAACTGCTAGAGAATTTTATTGTCTTATTTTCTAAAAACATTCTCTATACATTATTTATCAGTCTTATTTACTGATTAAAAGGATCAGATTTACTTGCCAACCTTAAAACACTTTCTAAAATGTGAAAGTCAGTTACTCATCTTTTTCTACAAACACTAAAGGTCAGGGAATAAATGCCACAACAATTTATGATGTGTACTGAACTCAGAAGCCACTTGGGAATCACTAAATAATCCATAAAAATATATAAATCTGTATGCTAATTTGTTGCACCTAATTCCCTTGGTGAAAAGAGTATTTTTGATTTGACACACTTATAATAGCTTAAAACACAGTTCACCAAAACTGATTCGTGCAGCATCTGCTCCAGATAAAATATATTTTACCTATTAACTGTCATGTTTGGCACTTGATAGCTCAAACATATCTGAGTACTCTAAAGAGATGCATTTATCAAATTTAACAAATAAATCAATTAATTGGGATATGATCTCTTCTCATGGCTTTTTCTCCATTAATTCATATGCATGGTCTAATAGAAGGAGGCAGAACAGTGAAAGGACTGGAAGCCTGCCTAGGCAGCACTATTGATGGCATTGTATTTTTATTAAATTGGGCATATGAGAATCACCCAGAAGAGAAAGCTGTGCTGATGGTAGATTGCTTCATTTGTAATCCCATGTGCATGGGAACTGCCTGGTAGGTTACTGCAACATTTCCATCAATCCAGCTCTTCTGTAAAATCACATCTCCTCTGTAATTCTTTTCCCTTTTTATCCCAAGAGCAAGAGCTTGCCTAGCAAGAATATGTCAGATACTCATGGCCATAATTAGCACCTGTGAATTTCTACTCTGCACATCTGAAAACTGAGTAAAGCAAAATTTACTAACATTGTTGGCATTAGAGGCACATTTAGCCATCCCCCTCAGAATACTTGCCCATAGTAATGCATTTCAGACTTCAAGTGTTTGAATTCCCTCTGGATTCCAGAGACTGCTCTGGGAATGATGACTGACATGCTAGTTCTTCAGCAGATAATATGCAAGGCTTTAATATACAGCCTGTGCAGTCAGTCTGCAACTGGTTCTCACTGGACACTGTGATTTGCAGACATTTAAGAATTAAGATGATTAATTTGCTTCTTTCACAATTTAACACTTCCTATTAGGAATCTGATTTTAGAGTGAATCAATCACACAGGATGACACAACTGCATTTCAAAATCAAGTAATTGGGAAAAGAAAATCCATCATTTAACAGTAAGTATGAAGTGGAAGCTGTTGTTGGGAGTGTCTGTGCTCCCACGATTTTGGGCTGCTTCAGTACTCGTGGACCATGACTACACTGACTTAAGATGGTAGGAAGATGACATATTTATGATTTAAATACAGTGCATCAAGAAAAATTTCAGTAACTAAGCACAGTGACATTTTTGGAAGTGTATTTTACTCAAGTAACATTCACAACATTTGAGATTTAAAAAGGGGTTTTGTGCACAAAAATTAGGATTCCTATCTCTTCTGAAGCATGTTAATGACTGTGACAAGACACAATAGACCATTTAGCTACAAAATATGGGGCTGATATAGCATGCTACTAATGAAAGCATTTGAGAACACTGTCAGTGAATTGCATTCATATCTATCTTAATCATTTGCTATTCTCTGCTTAATTTTCTATGACAGTTAAATAATTTGGACAGAAAATAAGAGATGCTTAGAAGAGAAAAATGTTGGATCCATTTCCAGTATTTTCTTCCTTGTTTCCTAAGTTGCAGTAAGGCACATATTTTCCTAGCAGACAGAGCTGAGTTTCCAACCTGGAGAAGTAAACTGAGATTCCTCAGGCCTTCCAAGCTCCCGAATGGCACACAGAATTTACAAAGCCTTAGCAACATGGAACTGTCATTCCAGTGGCAACTGCCTTTGCCTGTTAAAGCATAACATACTAAGGAAGGACAGTTAGTTTGACAAGACATGCAAACTCCTGCACCAGGAGAACCACCTCATGAACACAATATATGGGAGTTAGCCAACTGGGAAGCAGCTCGACAGAAAAGAACACAGGGGTCCCTTTCTGTTTGACATAAGCTATACATGTTCCCTTGCTACAAAGGAGGCTAAGGTTATTTGGGTTGCATTTGACAAAGCACTGCCAGCAGGTAGAATTGACCCTTCCCCTTTACTCAGCACTGGTAAGGACACCTAGAGTACTGTGTCCAGTTTGGGGCTCTGCAGCATAGAACAGACATGGATATATATACTGAAGAGAGATCAATGGAGGGATGCAAAGATGATGAAGGGAGTGTAACATGCCTCTTCTGAGAAAAACTTTAGAAAGCTGGGACTGTTCAGTCAGAAAAGAGAAAGCACATGGGGTTCTCAAAGAGCATGTATAAATAGCTAAAGAGAGGGTGCAAAGAGGACAGGGCCAGACTCCTTTCAGTGGTGCCTAATAATAGAATAGTAGGAAATGGGAATGAACTGAAACACAGGATGTTCCCTTTGAACATCATGAAACACTCTTTTACTGTGAGAGTGACTGAACACTGTCAACTGGGTGGTACTGCTTGAGCTGGATCTGCTTGGCTTGGACCAGATGACCTCCAGAGGTCCATTCCAATCTCAGTCATTCTGTGCTCTCTCTCATGTGTTAGCTAAGTGCCCGGAGCAATTTAGAAATGCCAATTCCATTGACCTCCAGAATGACAGAAAGTATAAATTTTAAAAAGATTTAATTGTCCAGCCTTCCTCAGCAACAGATTTTTGTAACTACTGCAGCTGCAGTAGTTACACAGTGGATTGGTGGCTATTTTATAGTGGGTAAAAATTTCAAGTCCATTTGACTCCCTTAAAAAGAGACAAAAATATACTAACTGGAAAGTATGGATAACCAAAACCAAAGCAGTTTTCCAGTCCTTTGCATGCTTCCCTGAACATCCATCTACTTCTAGGAAGTGTCTGTATAAACAATCAAATGGACCTCTCCAGTGCCTGTTTTCAAGAACAGTCAGAGCCAATGCTTACACTTGCAAGTCATGAAGTGGAACAACACAGTAAATAGAGATGACTGAGCCATCTGTCACCATAACATACTCCTTCATGAGCTAAAAAGCTACTGTAGACAGATCCAGGAGGATTTACATTGACTGGATTAAGCAGGTCTGTCAAGTGGTGCAAAAGCCAACTGTCCTCAGGGAAAGCAACAATGATGACAATTCCTCATCCTCCTCTATCCCAGTTCATTGAACTTGGTCTGTCCCTACAGAGAAAAAAAATCAGTGTACTTACTCATTTACACATGCTTCTACATCCCTGGTTTCTTTCATCAGAAAAAAAAAATAATAAAAAAGAAAAGTCATTATAGCCACTCTGATACATGATGTTAATGGCATCAAAGCAACTGCTACCAGTACTTTTTCCTCCAGTATAAAAGACTAAAGCCGCTTCCCACAAAGCAGGCTAGAACTACCACCTCAATGACCAAAAAGCAATTTCAAGAATTTTCTAGTGTGATGTATTGAAATTGAACCATAAGGTGATTACTGTTCTTACTTGATGCAAACTATATCATTCTGTACAATGCCATTCCCTTTATTATTCTGATACCTCAATATGGCAACCCAACTCAGAATAACCTCAGAATAACAGTGGTTATCCTAAGTATTTCTTCATTATTTTAAATATTTTTTTTTAAGGTAGAGTACTTCACATAAGCTAAATCTTAAAACAGAAAGTACAAGAAGACTTACAGAAAAATGAGACACTGAGAAGTTCCATTGAAGTCTGAAAGACATTATTAATTCCATATTCTAACCATAACGTTTTAAGGGAAAAGATGAAGAAAAATCACAAAAGCAACAGCACCAAACAGGGCAGTCACAGAATTCCCTTGACAAAGCCCCTAAGAGTGCATTCTGATTTTGCAATATAAATCCCCAAGCCACAGCGGTGGTTCTTTTGGACTGTCAGACTGTGGCAAGCAGCTAATGCCTTCAAAACTTCCTAAGAGGATATCACAGAAAGAATGGAAAAGAGCATCCTAATTCAGTTCATGGCAAGAAATGCAGCAAGGCTGTGGATTGACTACAGCTCAAAATTAGCAGCTAGAAACAAGAAATCAACAAATTGTCTTACAAATGGTTAAAGACCAAACCCAGCTGAGGTAGCACTAACTGCTCTCCACAGATGCAGAGTGACAGGTATAGGGACCTAATGGTTAAATAGGAAAGATTTAAAGAAAGGAAAACTTCAGACATCTTTAGTCTGCAGCTTATCCCATACTCACAGCTTTTTTCTAAAAATACTCAGAAACATCTTCATGGGAAGTTGTAAAGCAGGTGTTAAGAGGAAAATCTCTTGCTCATATTTTGTCATGCTTAGCTGGAGCACACAAATACTTAAAACAGCATGACCCACAGTGCATTGTATGCATTTGAATGCAAACAGTGATATGAGGACTCCTTGTGTTTATCCTCTCTCTGTCTAATACGAGTGTGGCATCCAGAGCAGGCTGCAGAAGAACAAGATAGACACAGTGGAATAGAATAATACAGTAACAATAGCTTGATTTTATTTGTCGAGGGAGAGATGAAATCATATTCTCTTACTTATTGCTCATAACTGAATGTTTCAGAGTTTAGTTAAGATACTGCTGTGGTAGGTGGTGCTGAATATTTCATCAGTGGTGGGATAGAAAACATGGAGCTGAGGACATCACTTAGGAAACAAAGCAACAAAGACACAATAAAAAATTCAGCTCAGTGCCTGCCCGTTTGACTGATGCACAAAGCCCTGACGTAGCTTCTGATTCAGAAGCTGTGCCTGCTGTGCCACTCCCAATGTAAATTGCCTTTTACATACAAGGATAAGCAGTCTAATCAAATAAGGATTTAAAGCAGGATGTGCTCAGAGGAACTGCTGATTTCTCTTAAAGCCTGCCATTGAGTGCTCTGAGCTTTTGTACATATTAAATGGCATATGAGATTTATCAGAGGGAAGAGGTGAGTACAAATACCAAGGTAACAAAATATAATCTGCTCACCTATGGTGTGCAAATAAATATCTCTTCTCAGATTTTCTGTGCCACTGTCCTATTCATGGGATATACTCCTGCCTGTGAGAAACACCACTTAACATCAAGAACTACATCAGTTGCTGAGTGACCTGGTTTGCAGCACATTTGCATCACTGCCCCTTGAGAAATCATTTTCAGCCAGAATGCCAAATGGTCTCCTGCACAAATGACCTGCTTATGCTTTCGAAGCTTTGTCATGACAGTCACTGTCACACACTTCTTCCTGCAGCTTACACACTGAGCCTTTATCCTCTGCACCAACATGAACAAAAGACAGTAACATTCTTCCTTACACATCTGGAATTTGCTGGTACGATACCTGCCTGTCACCCTAATGAGGCTTTTTCTTCTTACACATTAGTCTAATCCTTCTAAAAAAAAGCCTTACTTCATGTACAGGTCATGGGTCTTCATGTTTTCCTATGTATCTGTGCTCTTTAAGACATCTGTTTAAAGCAACTGATGATGAGCACCTGCAAATAAGGATTAAATTTTACCTGAAACCTCTTACACTTTACCCTAACTTCCTGACATAATCTTAGTTGGGGTTCTGGAAATAACCACAAGTTTCAAAACACTGTTTAGCACAGATTTCTTATTTTGGATTTTGCACCTTAAACCTATGGCTGTAAATGTGCCTTTTGAGGTAGGAACTTCAAGCATATTCTGTAATTTAAAGGAACTTCAAATGTCCATCTGCTGGTTGTGGTTAATCTGATCACCAAGTATCAACTAAAAAACCCTTCAGATTTCTGAAGAAAACATTCTCTATGCAGCTGCTGTGCCCCAGGAATAACTCAAGATTCTATTTCGTATAATTCAGATTCATTGCTTAGCATAAAAACTTTTTTAAAAAAACAATAAACCCATAAAAACCCCAAAACAGACAAAAAATCCAAGTGTGCACTTCATTTTCAGGCACATATACTTTCCAGTGACAGAATGCCACCTACTTCTCATGGATGAACCTTTGGTAGTGGACCATCAGGAAGACAAAGTAATTTTTAATATATATCTAGTTTAGTTTCTAAAAAAAATAATGAAATCACCAGACCTGAGATTCAAATTTGTCTTCCACTCAAGAAGATGCAAACACAGAACTTTTGCTACACAACTGGTCCACAGCCCAGTTTGTGAGCTGGAAAGAATAGGAGAAGTGGAGATACCACCATTTCACCAACTAAACAAGAACTAAATGTATGACAAGTGAGATGCTGTCAAGAAGCACTTAGCAATTGCTAGTTGATACTTATCTTGGTTGTTTGGGTCTGAAGCTAATTTTTGGTTTCAGGATTTCCAAAATGTCTACATCAGATAATGTAAACTTACCATGAAAATTAATTATCCAAACCCAGGAAGGATTTGCTAAATCTCAGTGTCAAGAGCTGTGTCTCTATAGCATTGAGGCTCCAAAAGTAAATTAACATATTTCAGGGAAGACATATGCAACAATATGATGATGCCACTGTACAGGTTATACGGGATTTGTCTTCCAAAAACTCATTATGATTTAATTTATAATTTAAGAACATTGGCAAGTGTATGCCCCCATTTTTCAGCTGTAACAATATATCAACAGGAGAAGCAAGATGCTATATCTTAGCTTCTGTTAGCAATTTCTCCTCATAAAAATATTTTCCTTTTTCTACATTAATAGTTTTCATACCGACTTCATCCTGGATCTCCTCTGCCACAGCAGGTACATTGTAGAGGAAGGAAAGAGACTGGTTCATCCGTTCATATATCACACGTAGATGTGTCATAACCTATGGAAATAAAAGTATTTTAAGTAGGGTAATATTAGTGTTGATTTGACATTAACACTAATTTTAGATATTATAGAGAGCAAGACAGTTTTCACTTGTGCTAGGCATATGTTTTCAATGATTCAATGATTGCTGCATCAAAATGTTTTAGCTGTTTGTTGGGTTTGGTTTTTTTTCTTTATCCTAATATTGCAAAAAGAAACATCTCTTTCTGAATTAAGGTTCAATTTTATTGATAAAAACATTTGCAAGCATTTTTCAGCTGAAAACAAAACCACTGTCACCCAGAAGCATTACTGCATTGTCTCATGTGATAGACTCTATTGCCCCAGGTTCCTGTACACTGCTATGAGCTGCATCATGACCTCTCATCATATATACTCCCCCCAGGTATTCTCTACAAGTATCACCTGTCTTCAGGACAAAGGGACACTGAGGTGCATCTCAGGAGATTTAAAAGACTGACAGGGTCTAAAAAGGAAAATGGGTTGCAGATAGTAATTTTACTGAAACAGCAGTATGATTTCTTCAAATGCAAATTTCTAGCAATTTCAAGACAGGATGGTCTCAATGTACAAGTCTGGCTGGAACAGATGTCTGAGAAGTCTCATATGCAAATTGTGCTATTTGGGGAGGTCCATGGTTTTGATTTGGCTTTTAGAGGTTCCAGTCGGTTCAAAACCTGTGACTGGAACAGCACCTCCCATTGCATCCTGCAGAGGGAACAGGGGCAGATTCTGCAGATTACAGCACATTTTTTTTACTGTTTATTTATGCCTATAATTTTATTTGCAGTCTGGAAAGCCAGCTACATCTTCACACTTTTTATTTTTGCTTTCTCATTCCCCATGATTTATGAAGGCAATATAAAAGCTGCACCAAAACATACCTGTTGAGGACTGCAGTAACATTCAGCAGTTAAAATGCCATGAATGAACTACAGTGACTATTTTAAAAGAATATGTTAAACTTGAGTGAATGCAGTAATCACATTCACAGACAGTACCTCTGCAATGATCATAGAAAGGTTGACTGCAGATGGTTAAAACACTTCTAGTTCTACCAAAGCTGAAGGAAGCAGAACCATGTGTAATCTAAATCTATCACTGATATTTGTCCAGAATTACTTACTAAAGGCATTAATGCTCTGGAGGGCTCCTCAGGAAACTCCCACAACTGACTCATTGTCTGGATAGACAGAAAACCTGTTTTTCAGTTCTTCTCAGAAAACAAATGATACCCATCCTACATATTTTACCTTTATCTTCTGCTGGAAAGCAGATTATTTTTTGTTTCATGTAAAGCAGTCCACAGAAAGGAGAGCAGTATTTTTAAAAAACAGATTGACAGAAACTGCACAAAGGCTGTGAATAAATATCACCTCTTTAACCCTGAGTGGGGATTACCTGAGATCTGATCTGGGCAGCTTTCTTTGGGTCTACCATGCGGACATGTTCGAAGTGTTTGAGAGTGTGTTGTCTGTCTTTCTGCTCAGCACGCACATACTTCTTCAGCATGTTGAACACGTGACGAGGCTAAAGGGAAAAACAGGGTAAAAAAAAAAAAAATCAGTTTAGAACAACACATGTTTTAGTTCCTTGCACTGGAGATGTATCCCAAACCAAAAGCACAGCTTCTGAAGCACAAAGAACTGTGGGCGAAGCTGAAGTTTTAAGGAGACTTAAGATTCATGGAGAAATATAGAGTCTAAAGTAATTTAACATCTACACAAGAGAAGAATACTAAGCTACTGAGCTAAAAGATTTAAGAAACTTCAGCTTCATAGAAGCAACAGATAAAAAAGTGTCTGAGGAAAGTAAACCAAAGGGTACTTGAAGATTTCTTCAACAGCAATAGAGATGTGAAACCACTCCCTGCCACAGGATTAAACTTAGTGGCTCCATGACTGAGAATTCATTTATGAGGAAAATAAACCCAAGTTCCCAAAGCAAAGCACCCTGAGATGAAACTGTGGAGAAATGCTGGCATGTAAATAATCTTCACAACACTGTGGTAATGGCCAAGCTGAAATGCCAACTACAAAGCTTTATAGGAAGAAAGGGTAGAAGACGAGGAAGTTTAACAACAAGAAAATTCTGAAGACAGAAAGTGTTGTTACCTTTCCTGACAATTCAGCTTTTCTTACCCCCAAGACACATCAAGACAGCACATTAGGGCAGACTGCAGTGAAAAGGATTAATTTCTATTTCTTCAAGAGATACTCCAATTTAAGTGTTGTGTCTAACACCAGAAGGGCATAATTTTTTGTTCTCCCTTAGTGTGTTTTTATTAACTTTAACATGTCGGTGAAACCTTAATATTGAAGAGTCATGAGTAGATTTGTTAATAAGGTAACAATCTTGAAAGCAGCTGTCAAATACCACTGTAGCAGCAGTAGTCACTTGGGTGAATTGGTATCTGTGGTCATTTCCACACTGATCAAAAAAACCCAGAAGGTGGTGGTATCCCTGAACCACAGCATGGAGATAAGGTCACTGTCATAAATGAATCACATATGGGATCTAAAATGCCTCAAAACCCAGTTTCTAGCAAGTCATCTATATACATGAATATATGAATATGAATACACACACCTGCAGATGCCCCTCCTTGAACTCTACATTGATCCTAGTCCACTATTTCAAAGAAGTGATGAAACAGTGCAGTTTCATTGAGATTGGAAAATGGAAACATTAAATGTAGCTTGGATTGCTACACATAGAACTTACACTCTCATTATGGAAATCCAAAATACTCACTACAAAGAAACAACACAAAAATAATATGAAGGTACTTTTGAATATTTATAATACAACTGGCTGGAAATTCCATGGGAAATTATGAGCTGGTTTGTTATTTGATCAAAATTCTCTCTAAATCAGAGAGGAAAGATTCACAATGCTGTACTGTGCTATTTCATCCTGTCTTTAGAGAAAAATCAATCATCAATCCTTTTTGATTAGTGCTCTTGAAATGTGAAACAATTGCTCCTTTACATTCACTTACTAGGAATATCTTGTATACCATATTAGGTGTGTATTTTACTTCTGTATTACTAACTTGTGGGTCATATTTGACACAGGAGCCATAGTTCATTTTAGGACCATTCGAGAAAGGCTGGCTAAGATGAATGCAAGACTTCTACTCATGGGTGAGACACAACTAAGCCCCTGTTCAGCTACCCTTCATGAGGAGTTAAAGATGCCTTCTCATAATTCCTGCTAATTTAAAAGAAATCATGTTACCCCACACATTACAAATATTAACTATAATGGTTCTCAAAACCTCCCTTTACCTGCCCTCCCAAGGACTCTTCCTGGGCAGAATAAAATGAAAACATTACTTGTTTCAATCTCATTATTTGCTTTACAGGATTTGAACTTACTCAACTTTGACAAAGTAAGACAAATTTTAGGTATTGTGAACTTTCCAAGGTTTTGAAGAACTTAATACCCTTTGGAATTGCCTTTTCTGTCTTTAGTTGGTTTGTATTGGCAAGCCTAGGTGTATGATGATAACATATGCTCAAGCCCACAGACTGAGGAAAAAAACAAGACAATCTGGTTTTATTCACATAAAAGCCTTAGAAGCTGCTGGAAAAAAAAGTTAGGTGACCACATTTCTTGAAGTCTGACTTGGTTTAAAAGCAGAGCTGAAATCCATGCTATTTCACAAAATCCTACAAATTTAAGTGTACGTGAGAAATTCCACAGCTGATTGGAAGGAACAGAGCTGAAGGGTGGAGTATTAGCTCTGCACTGCTCTTTCCTGCTGCACAGAAGGATTTTTATCACTACATCAGCAGCAGCACTTTGGCCTGTCTCCAACTGCATATTTCCACAGCAGCCTAGTCAAACTCAGGAAAGGCTTCAAACTTCCTGAACACAGAGGCACCAAGTAAGGGCCCCTCTGCTGAGCCCCCTTCTGTGTCCAAATAGCCAAACCTGACCAGTTTCAGCCTGGACTGTGCTCTCTCCATGTGAACAGACACTGATCCCATACCACAAAAAGCACCAGAACAAATTTTGAAGGCAATAAAAAAACAAAACATCTGGCAAAAAAAATTCAGATGGTTAATGTAAACACAAGGGCTGATCTTAAGACTCCTGCTCTGTTCAGCAATAATTTAGAAGAATTAGAAGAAAAGCATTTAAAACTAATTTTAATGATTATATGCTCACTTTAATCTACGCTCAAAGTAAGATGGTTAATTAATTACCTCTGAAAGTTTTTCTGTATGTTTCTTTGCTCTGAAACCCTTTATTTCACCCCTAGGAGCTGGATTTCAATTCTGCTTCTCTTTGTCCCCCACCACTGGCTTCCCACAGAGAATGTGCCTCTCTTACCAACAAAGATTAAACAGGGAGACATAAACCCAGCAAAATATGACAAGCATGTGAAAGGGGGAATATAAGCAAATCAGAGAATCAATCTGCTCACCAAGAATGAAGGATTTGAATTCCTCCACTTAGTTTGCAAAATGAATGGAAAAATTTCCAACTGTTTTAAAAACTAGAGGCATATTGGTTCCAGCTGCCACTAATCCTCATTCTCTGTAGTGAGGCCATCAAGCAGGATGAAACTACAGTATTTTGACACTGGATAGTGAACAGCTGCACCCCATTTTCAAAGGCAACAAAATATAGGAGCACAGACAAGCTGCATCAGGAAAACAGGAATGAGGATCAGATTTTAAGTTTCTGGAGAGCCTGTATGACAGTGCATCTGAGAACAGAACTACCGACATTTGGGTCTGGTCACATTTATTTTTTAGTAGACCTTGAAGCTATGCAATTTCATCTCTGTATGCTCCTTACCTCCCTTGCTTCCCAGAGTGGTACTCTGGAGCACAACTCTGACACTGGCATCGCACAATCATCTGCACAACATCTGAAGAAAACCTGCAGTTTTTTGTCTGGTACAGAAGCTATTTATGAAGGATTCCCAGACTTTTGTAGATTTAGGTAGAATGGCACTGAAAACATCTGATTTTCTAGGTATGTACAAGAATTTAATGGCTATCTTGCTAGACCAGAATGAAGGTTCCCCTAGTCCACTGTATTGCTATCCTATGCAAAGAAAATCTCCTCCAAATAAGCAAGTAAATGATGATACTTCTCCTCACAGCCTTCCAGCTTCCCTCTCTCCAGAGCTCAGAGATGGTCTGAGCTCAAGGAGGTTTCTCTTCAGCTCCTCTGAAGATCCTATCCCTTGAATACAAGCACCCCATAATCTGTATACATATAGAAAACAGTAGTTCTCAGTGGATAAGGATTTAATCATTCAGTGGATCAGGATTTCATCACTCACAGGGAACTGTGCCATCACACTCATGATCAGCCTGATGACACCAGGAGTGCCAGACTCATCATAGTCCTATGATAACTGATCCACAGGCAAGACTGGTCATGGATTTCTAGGCATCCAAAAGTAAAATGAAATCCTGCTGCTTCAAGTTGTCTGCCAGTACTCAAAAAAAACATGGGAAATGTTCAAATTCGAGTACAAGGCAGTATGTCCAAGTGATTAAATAGCACATGGAAATAACTTTTTGCACACACACATGCCTTTATTCATATATATATACACACACACCAGACTTACCATAAAGCTTTGAGCTGTGTGCAGAAGACATGCAGGTCAATAAAAAAGCCTAACTTATTTTTCAGATTCAACACAAATTCTCTCCTTACAACTTTAGAGAAAGAGACTTAATTGCTTTAAATATTCAGGATCTACTTTTGTAGTAAATGTACTAATAGCAAAGCATGGAATTTGAGGCAGGCTGTAGAATTTTGGTACAGAATTTCTACAACGTCAACAGTTCTGTAATCTTTACACAGTTAATATAATAATATATCCTATATATAAAGATATGCTCTTGTACATATGCTGCTCTCAAAGTTCTTTTGCTTTCTAGAAATTCAATGGAGCTTTTTGGCAGCTCCAAAGAGACTGTTCTGCTGTTATGTGTGGTCTCCATCTTCTATCTGCAGAACCAAGCTGATCCACATGGAACTTGAAAGCAAATAATTGTCTGGGTTGCTTTTCAGACAAGATTACATTTGCAGGAGGCTCAACTTTACAGCAACAGCTAAAGTCAAACCCAAAACCACACTGTGAGAGAGCAGCCAGCCCATGCACTCACCAGATCTCACTCACAGGTCTGATGTGCAGACTCCAGTTTTCTACAGGAAGCTGCACCCCAGCCTGTAAACTCGATAATTTCTCTGCTAACAAGACACTTGAGTCCAAGCCCTTCACTACTCTCACAACACTCAGAGGTTACAATATGTATCTCCCATTCAGACCAAACAATATCCTCTACCAATTTAATACAGACTAGTTTAATTGTCCACAAATTGCTATGTTGCAAAATACAGATTAACTCTTCATACATCTACTCTGAAGTCTCTCCATGACACATTTACCTAGATCAAAAGATTCTTCTTTTACTTGGCACACAGTAAAAACAACAGGGTTTTGCACCATGGGGTGCAGAAAAAAATTTCAATGATGATAAAGAACTAAGACGATGATCACTTTCCCATGCTCACTGAATATGCAGGTTTCTCATAGAAACAGAAGGAAATTCACTTAAGACATGTAATTTTACCAGGTTACTCGTATTGATGTAGTTCCCTGTGAGGCTGATTTCAGGATTTAATAGCTACTTCTTACACTGCTGGACCAAAAGTCTTTGAGTAACATGTTGGGGTTTTTTTTGCATGTAGGAAGTGTTCTGAAAACAAGAGGTATGTAACATTTGACTGCTTTGCCACAGTGGTTGTGCAGATTCTCTTCTCCTGGAAGTCACAGATCAGTTTTTTTGGTATTGAATAAAGCCACCATCGATACAGGAGGCATTAAAAATTCAATTGAAGCCACATTCTGAATTTATGTGTTTACCCCCACCCACGACCACCACCACAACACATACAACTTTGCCTGTGTGCTATCTTCATGCCAACAATCCTCACAAAAGTCCTTCACCAAACATTTCAACAAACAAGACAGAAGATCACAACCATGCTCGTCCTTCAGCTCCTTCTTGACATGATGAAGCATCCTACTGAGCACCACTTGGAGTGATGCTTCATCACCCTTCTGTAGCATTTGTGAAAGGCCACAATTTCTGACAAACAAACCACTTCCACATATTTGCTCAAGTATCCTTATGTGTGTACCTATCTATAGGAATGTATGAGGGGGAGTGCTTGTGCCTACATTGATGTATGAAGTCTAAACCTTTAACTTTCACACTAACTGACTGCTTTGGTAGCTCTTCCAGGGCAAGAAAACATATTCACTTCTCCACAACTGGACTGTACCTACCTGGGCTCACATTTTTTGTCCCCAGGATGACCAGGGTGATTGTGACACTGCTGACAGAGGTCGTGGCATTGCACTTACCCTAGGAGGGACAGTCTGCAGGGCTGTGATGTAGTTCTCCAGAGCAATGCGGCGCCGGTCATTCAGCATGGCTTCCACCCGTGCCATGTGGGTCTCCACCAGCTGTTGTCTTTCATTTGCTGCTTCTTGTTCCAATGATTCCACTTTCTCCTGGAAATGCTGAAAAAACCATCAATCACAAGAGGAACAGTGAAGATATATCAGAGGCCAGCACATGTGAACACCTCTGTGTGCAAATCACCAACACCTTTCCCCATGTCAGCCTAGCTTGGCTTCCAGGTACTCTGCACTGAACTCACCTTTTACTGATTGCAGCAGGAACTGCTGATGCCCTGTATTCCTGAGCATCTGGCCATATTTCAGCACTCTAATAAAATATTTGACATGTTCAGCACAACCACCAGTGAATCCTACATTTGTCCCCTGAGACAGTGGTTCAGCACTAGAGAATGGGACCTAGAGGAGGGTGGAGTTTAGCAAGCATATGCCTGGCCCCTGCCATCACAAGTCATCAACATCACTGTAATTTCTTATAACCTGTCCACCAGGAAGAAAACTTGAGTCCACACTTAATCCAATAAAAGAAATGATTGAGTAAAATGCATAGAGAGCAAAGCTGTGGGATCTAATGTGTGAAGCAATCTGGTTCTAAATGTTACCTTTTTATAGTTTTGTACTGAAATAATTCTAGCAGTAGTGCATAACACCTGGCATAGCCACACTGGGATTCAAGGAGTGTTTGGCTTGTTAGAATTTTTGAATTATAGTATAATTTTGGATAAAATAATTTTTCACTTAGTTTCTTTCAGATAAAACTGATGGTGATGCCTTCCTTAAATCTTATTTTCCATTTCTGCTTTGATCTTAAGTCCCACAGCTTATATGAGTTTATCATTGCCTAAATTTTGAAAAGGGCCCATGGTAACCAGGTTTTTAGTTCTCACTGATGGCAAATCTAAATGCAAGAGAATTTCCATTCTTCTATACAGTCATGAGTGGTGTCCTGTTCTAGGGACTGGCTGCAAAGCACAGAGACACGCAGCAGCCACTAACAGCTGGAAACAAAACTAGCAACCACGAGAGCAGAGAATAACACTAAATCCCTATGGAAGTACATTTTAAAATTGTACCACACCCAGCACCCCTTGTATTTTAACTGGAAGTCAAGCTGGCAAGGCTGTGGTTGTGTTTTCCTTTACCTGGATAACAGCTTTCTTGTCGGCCTTTGGCAAGTTCTTTGCTTGGCGTTCTGCCTCTTCCCACTCCCTCATGACCTAACAAACAAAACAAGGAGCATGACCTTCGTATTTTCCTCTTGTCTCTGGGCTTAGCAACAGCCAAGCACTGCAGCTCTGACAGTCATATTTTTATATTCCTCTCCTCCTTTTATTATATTTCTATCTCTCTATTAAAAAAGCGCTTACAACATTTAACAAAAGTAGGATCTGTTATTTAATTAAACAAAGGCTGTTCTTCTGTGTCTGAACATTGTGCCAAACTCTCACAACTCTGCTCTGAAACAACACAGCTGTTAGTCAGTCCTCAAGTGAGGGAAGTGGAGGTCTCTATGGGTGAAAACACCAGCCCCTTTTCATCTCAAAAAGAAAGGAA
This sequence comes from Ceyx melanurus, assembly GCA_024611195.1. Lineage (NCBI taxonomy): Eukaryota > Metazoa > Chordata > Aves > Coraciiformes > Alcedinidae > Ceyx > Ceyx melanurus. The sequence continues at coordinate 14,793 of JANHGL010023160.1, read as the reverse complement.
ACTGCTTCCATCTGTTGTACATCCCTGGTCAAAATGAATCAATTTCAACTTCTTCTAAGTGACACTCTTCGTGATACCACAAACATTTTAAAATTTATTTAGACTACATAGCTAGCCTTTGAGTAGGAGAGATCAAGAATTACATGCAATTTGTGCTACTCTATTGAGAAATAGGTGTCCAACACTTCAAGAACTGAATATATTTATATCTCAAGTACAATGCTGACAGAAAAATGATGTAGAGCTTTCAGTACCATTCTTTTCATCATCATGAGAGGCCATCTCCTTCTGCCAAACAGGGCGCATTTCAATAATTGGGGAATAAGCTACACTTAACTTTCTCTATGTGACATCTAAAACCTTCTCCTGATCTTAAAAACTTCACTCAGTTCCCATTGAGACAGCAATCTCCTCAGGTAACAAACACAACTTAGGCAGGGACAATTGCTCTCAATGAATGCAGCACACACGAATAAGTGACTTGTTTATTTGCAGGATTAGCACAATGTCAGAAGAGACAGAAGAAACTGGGAAGCAATTACTCAAAATGTTCATTTCTTTCCTTTCTCACCGAAAACTACATTTTCATATCATTTAATAGTCAAACATACCCTTTCTAAAGGGGATTTCCGAGCAGCTCTGCATGCATGACTAAAATTTTACAAATTAGATCTGCTCTGTCTCATGTCTGCAGCTTAAGGATCCACCACTGAGCTCCTGTCTCAGTCTCCCCAGTTTTCCCACATAATGGATACCACTAATCAAGCTCCTTGATGGACAGGCTAGAGAGTTCTGGTGGTGCCTCAGGATATCTGACTGAGCCTGTGACGTTAAAAAAAACATACCACCAAACCTGGGCTCAAAGCAGACTTAAAAGCCCCAGTCCTCAAACTGTAATACCCTCTCAGTCCTATATAAGGTTGTAGAGCTACTGATTAACCAGTGTGCATACAACTGCACTCAAGATGGACTCAGTGTATGGGATTTTGTTGTACAGTTTTCATCCTCCTTTTGGCCTGGGAATGTATATTAAGACCAGTAACTCAGTCATAGTAAAACCAGATCAACTCACTGACAGTGACATTTTTTATCTGTAAGAGATTCTGGCTTCAATAAGAGAGTGGAAACATAGTTTTGGAAAGCTAACGTGATGCTGAAAATGTATAGTGGGAAACTGTCTACTTCAGAGTTTCAGCAGGGGCATGGCTAGACAGAATTTTTAAGCACAAAAACCTGAGGTCAAGTACTGAGAAATCACAGCCTTAAATTCACTCTGCTCTTCTAATGGGAAGTGTAAGCTGAAATTTAAGTCCCAAGGATTGCACTACAACCTACATAAGATGACGGCCTAAAAATACCACTTCAATTTACATTATCTTCTTATCAGACAAATACGCATTGATGTGCAAATTGCAGCCAAGCTCTAGGGAGGTAGGAAACTAAAATTTATGAGGAGACATGAAAATTCATTTGCAAGGGGTTGTAGTAATCAGCTGACGACAGAGACCATGATGTGCAATGCACTGAAGTTACAGGTCACACCTCCACCAGTTACTTTTCCCAGTGCTTTGGCACAGGAGATCTTGGCACCTCTCTGACAGAGCAAAACTAGAGGACACGAACTGACACCAAAATTTAGAGCATTGTGATGTGTTCTGGAAAAAACTTAATGCTCAGAGAGCTGCTGTGTATGATATGCACATCAGATATTCATTTCTTAATTGTCCCCTTAGGCCGTATGATTGTGGCAGCCAAGAAAACTTAATTCAGGTGCACAGGCAGCACCTTCCTGGAGACCTGAAATGTCACTGGTGCAGGATGTGAACGTTACAGAAGACCCGATATTATGGCATTAATTAAAGTCATAAACTACAATGATGTGCTCAAGCTTCAGCCCTGGCCGAAGTTAGCAACTTTATGATTTTCTTCTCCCCTCTTCTCCTTTTATGTCTTCAAATCACATCTCAGACATCTGCTTAATGCTCTTTCACTCTGAATGAGGAGTTGATGGGGTTTTCAGAACAGCAGCTCTCCTGCCAACTTTATCCCCCAAACTTACCCTCTGCTAACCCATAGGATGAAAACAAGTATTGTGGGTAATGCAATAAGGAGACCTTTGGCTAGACCAGGTCTCTCTGCCTATTCCTCTAAACGTTTTATGGCACTGAAAGATGGATGATAAACTGACAGCCTACACTGCTAGTTGGAAGGAATGTAAATTACTCAGCTTTGGTGTAACGACAACGAATGCCTTGTGAAAAAAATCAGAATGACATGGCTGTTTGCAGAAACAATATTCAATGTAAAGATTGCAGAAGCTGTGCTTTGAGTGATGATTTTTGCAATTGAGACGACTTCCATAGCTGAAAGCATCTCTGTGTGTAGGCTAACTGCAGATACAGCTGCCCTACAGCTACCTATGGCAAGTTACACTACCACTCAGAGAAAACCTCTGCTCTCCCTGAAGGTCACCGCTTTAGAGAATTACTAGTGACTAAAAACTATGCTGTAGCACTCTATAGGAAAATAAAGAGCAAGAGGGGAAAGAAAACAAAAGAGCCCAGATATGTGAAAAAGAATGAGCTTGGCCTCTATGCACTTAGAAACCGATTCTCCTTCGCTGACAGCACAGACCTATGAAAGCCACACAGACTTGCAGCTCTTCAAGGTTTGGAGGCTTTGTGCAGGTAAAATAACAACTTGTGGTTGAGATGCAGGAAGCAAGCTATTTCAAATACAAAATTATTCAGTACTCAGGACTTAGTACCTGGCAGACTCATTTTGAAATTGGGCTGTAGGGGACAGCAAGAGGGACACAGGATACAGAAAGTGTCATTCATTATGAAGAGAGATGCTGAGTACAAAAAAACCTCATTATATTGAAAACAGCAAAATTTACTCATATTTTTTTTTTAATGCTAGGGCACACAAGTCTAGCTGCAAAAGAAGAATTTGTGACAGACATTTGGGTTACAGTAATCAGACCATCAAAGACATTTGTGTGAAGATTTACTTAGTTAGAAGGTCAAAGTCATTCCAATAAGCTGCCCATCTTTCTCATGGGCTTTTGTTCTGCACTTAAATCTTGACCCTTTTTCTGGTAGTAACATTATTTCACCTCTCCAAAGAGCCTAAACTATAATTGAGGAGGGGTAATCCTACTAAGCTGACAGTTTTAAGGAAGGAAAGAATCCTCCCACACACAATAACAAAGAACATGGGCTCTAGGGAATATAAGAACCAGTGTTATTTAACATCTTTGTCAAGGATGTGGACAATGGGATTGACTGCACCCTCAGCAAGACTGCAGATGACACCAACTAAGTGATGTGATTGATACTCTAGAGGGATGGGATGCCATCCAGAAGGACCTTGACAGTCTTGAGAGGTGGGCCTGTGCACACTTCATGAAGTTCAACAAGGCCAAATGCAAGGTCCTGCACCTGGGCTGGGAGTGCGGGTTGATGAAAAGCTCAAATGAGACAACAATTGCATTCTGGGCTGTATCAAGAGAAGCGTGGCCAGCAGGTCGAGGGAGGTGATTATCCTCCTGAAACCCTTCCTGGAGTACTGTGTCCAGTTCTGAAGCCCACAAGAAGAATAAGAACTGCTGGAGCAGGTCTAGAGGTTTTGAGCAACCTGGTCTTGTGGAAGTTGTGCATGTCCGTGGCAGAAGTGGTAGAACTACATCATCTTTAAGGTCCCCTCCAATCCAAACCATTTATGGTGCCACTGGCACTAAAAATCAGCTGATGACCTCATTAGGATGTTGGAATTGGCAGCACGGAATGATTAAAAAAGCCTTGAACAGGGTGGTTCAGGACTACTGTATTTTCAGATGCTTGTTTTGGAAATGAGCTTCCAAGAAGCAAGACTATTCTAGGAGACAAGGTATCATTAAGTTCCTATCATAAGTACTGTACACGCTATGATTCCCAAAAATATTGTGAACAGCCAGAGGAAGAGTAAATTTAAGAACTGAGTGTGTCACAAGATATTTGAGGAGAGAAATATATAAATATACAGCTCCCTTGAGTAAGGTTCAATAACCAGTTCACCCGGGCTACTTAACAGGAGCTATTTCAGTGAGAGCTGTACAGGAGTGAACAGAAATGGAAAGAGAAAGAGGAAAATGGGAATTGTACCAAAACAGGAAGCAAGAACCATGACATCCTGCAATCAGTTACCATAATCTCTCCCTGGCATATGTCAGAGAAGAGCAAACATTTAAAGGTTACACATGCATTGCTGAACAGCCATCCTGCTTGCATGGGAATGCAGCTTTGCTGTTATTTGAGTTTCATTAACAATTCTCAGGAAAAGCTTAAAATTGCATGCTAATGTAATCCTCTTTACAGTATTGCCTAGGAAATTTTAGAAGCTTTGCTGCTTCAGGTATTGTGCAAGATGTGATGACAGAAAAAAACCTTCATGGTCTGCAGTCTAAAGAGATGGACACTTAAGAGTAGAAAGGATTAAATAATTCTGGACCAGAAGTGCATCAGGTTGTCAGACTGAAGAGCACAGACTCCCCTAGTAACAGGGTGTTTTAGGAGTTGGGAACTATGAACCAACACAACTACTGACAGAAGCTGGCTGCCTGTGTGAATATCTCTATGTAAGAGAAAAAGAAACATGAGTTGTCAGAATTTCATGGCAAGTTACAGAAAATCTCAGAAAGAGGATATACAGAGCATCTGCATTTGCCCTGATTATATGTTTTTTAATTAAAGTATTTAATTCCAATTTAAATTTTAAAATTATAAACGTCCCTACTCCTTTGATGATTACATTTTATGAGAACTAGAATAAATATGATTTTTTTTAAAATTAATTGGCTGTTGCAAAGAAAAGTGTGCATCAAATCAGATACTGTTTTAAAACTAGCTGCTTTATTAAATAAATATCTGCATTTTGTGAACAAACTAATTTATGTATTACATCAATATTAAAGAATGACCTGATAATTTTCCTAAACCCACTGATCATTTTCTCTCTTTGTAGAAGAAAAAGAAATGGACATTTCTGCTGCTTTCTAAGCCCCCATTTCTCAGCTTTGAAAGCACTGGACTTTGAAAGAAAAAGACAGAATAGTCTTCAATGCAGCTGTAGGACTCAATGACTGTCACTTGCTAACTTTATTAGTTTTGTTATAGAAAAACACTGATAGCACAAGCTTACTGAGTTAACCTATTCAGCATTGTTTTCAGCAACAGCAAGTAACATCTTCAAATTAATTTTTAGTCAAATATGTATTAAGACTATACCTGAACAGAAATATTTAAATAAAATGTAAAAAACAGGTTTAAAAATAAATCACAGAAAAGGAGACCAGTGGTTTGCAATCCAGACATATAATTCATGTGAAGAAACACAGAATGGTAAAAGAGTCAGACTTTTCTTCTCCATAAGATCTTTATTTTTTTAAGCATTTGAAATGCTAACTGGGAGAGGCTAGCTCAGTGCAGTACAAAACTTTACTCATAGAAGGGAAAATTAATTTTTAAAAACTTAACTCTCCTTCAAAGCTCTGCAGGGGTTCTGTGTACTTCAAGACATTAACTACTTTAAAGCTGTTATTTCATAAGCAGCTTAAGCAAATTAATGATCAAAGATCCTTCTTTCTTGATTCACCTATGGTGCTGCTGATTCCCAGCTCTGATTTAGGTTGCTGAACTGGCCAGTGCCTTTGCATTTTCTTAGCTCTCTTCTACAAACCATCAGTACTGGTGAGAATAGAAAATACACAGTTCACCCAAATGCTGCCCTTAATTACTCAGCTTTACTTAACCTTTACGTATTGGGGTTATGGAGATAACCCTGAAACCACACTGATAACCATCTGATGATGGCTTCAGGGAAACCTGCCTTTTGCACTGTCCTTGGTTTTCAGGACACCCACCTCTGCAGTTTGTTTGGTTTTTTTAAAGGCTTTTTAAAGGGGACATAACAAAAGGGTAACAATGGCATTAATTGTCGATGCTGCTGGTGTGCCTAGCCCGCAGGACCTCTCCTCCCCTGGGGAGGGTGTGTTTTCTTTATCCTCCTGATTCCCAACCTGTCCTTCCCAAACAGCACTATAGGCACCCGATGTTTGTAAGAATGAGGACTGGGATGAGCTGCTCCCTTGGTGGAAGCACAACACACAGATGCCTTCTGAGCTGCTGCTCACACCCTCCACCTCCTTCCTCACCCTATGGCTTCCATACATCTCTAAGCTGGGGGCTGCACACACCTACACTTGTTGTCACACCTTAGCCACTGGTTGTTTTAATAAAGCTGTTAATCTCCCGAGGAAAGGAAACGGTAACACTGGAAAAAAGTATTAAATTGGCATTGTTTTCTGTATTGATGGAGGAGCTGGTGCTACAATACTTCCCCAGCAGAGGCAGCCCAGGAGCACGTATCTTCCTATCTTCATATTCATGGAGTGCAGTTTGCTCTGAGTGACTGCTATAGGAGACAGGACCTGCTCTGTTTATTAGAAGAGTGCTGGGCACAGCTACCATGTTCAGTAGATGAGGACTTACTTTAAAAGCTTAAATTCAGACCTACACAAACAATTTAGCTAAGAGCTAAAGGTTAATGTGACAGTAATATACAGAAACGTCGAAAATGCAACAGCAAGTTAGAGTGAAAAATACAGTAAAATAGCTATAACAAATATATATATAAATATATACAGTGCATCTGAATCATACTACATTTATTTTTGTGTTTGTTCCATCCTAAAAAAGATGTGCCATGCTATTAAAAACTCCGTTTTTGAGAGAGTGGATAGCTCATCTCTTCCTGTTCAACAGGATTAAAAACAAGAGTATAGTCTCAGGCTACCTAAATCTTTTTGGCTGAAGTTAGATTTTGGCACAGTTCAAAAGCACTAATATTTTCCTCTTCACCTTTACATGCATCTCATGTTACTTTGAGGCTCAAGACTATTAGATGAACATCTGCAAGCTTCTGTTAGCCTGGGCACAGCCGTGTATGGAGAAGGAAGATTATCACCAGCAATCTCCCTGAGCTGACACAAAGAAGGATGACTAACACAGTGATCAAGTTCTTTACTTAGCAATAAGAACAAACCAAACGTTCTTCCCAAAGATGAGAAAAAATGTAAATAGATTTCATTTTCCTTTCTACCAGCAGAAGTAAATGTAGCAACTTATGATCTCAGGTGCAACCCAACTGCAAATCTGTGTCCCAGCCAGCTGAATTCTCAAGGTAAGTCAGAAGGGCAGTAAATGCTGTACTTACAAAATAGCAAACAGGCAGAGCAGTTGGCTGAAATCTTGGCAAATAGGAAGATGAAGGACTTCAAGTATCTTATGACCTGACAGACAAAACTCCCTCCCATATTTAGAAATAATCTCCCCTTACCTGAGACATCCTTTCACGATGCTTGGCTTCAAGTCTCTCCTTGGCTTTCTGGAAATGGGCATGTTCATTCTCATCCCCAGGCGTCTCCAAGTATTTGTCAACAGCATCAGGAGTGCTAGCAGCTGTGGTAGGGACTGAGGTAACATTTTGAGGAGTGGTAGAGGGAAGGGTGGAAAGAAAAGGGAAAAGAAAGAGGGAAAGAAAAGCAGAATTTCTACTTTAGCATGGGTAATGTTAGACCAAGCAAGGAACTTCTAATTTCCATCAGAATCAAGCCATTCATTCAACCTCAGAGGATTAAAAAAATCTGGTTCAGGTGGATATATGAGACAGAGTAAATACATGTAAATATACAAGGATTTTCCCTCCACCTCATTTTCTAACCCAGGAGAAACTCTTCACTGTGAACAAAGCAATGTTATTCAAATAGGTTAGAAATTGCTGCCAGAGAAAAAAAATTCCAATGGGAAAATAAGCCTGGAAATGACTAAAGTATATAAATGAGCAGAAATCCCTTTGCAAAGTTGTTTTGTATATTAGTTTATTTTTAAAAGGTAAAATGCAACACATAGTGCCAATGCAAATATGTTTTAAAGCACCTATGGACCCCACAGTACCCCAGTGAAATACCTCAAATCTTTCCCTCAGTGACATTTTGGTTTTGCAGAGATTTACTCTGTAACAACTTTGATTAAGAAAACCCCTCATGGATGCAGGAAATAAGCAGCAAGCATGCAGTAATTGCCAGCCACTGCTGACTATTAAGTAGGTAATACCTATCACAGCCACTCCTGACTATTAAGTAGGTAATACCTATCACACTGGTAGCAGAAAGAGTTGCATTCAGGGTAATTCAGAGTGAGCAACACTTCCTTCACTACACAGTAGCATCCAACAACCTCCATGTTAACTAGAGTAACATTTCTGTGCTAGGGACGTGATAACAATTAAAATATATCTCAGATGATGATTAACTACTTCATTTCAACTATACCATCCTTATATATTCTATTATGTAATGAGTTTGCATTAAAATTTTGTATTTTTTTTTAACTCTTAAGGATAACAATCTAACCTCAGTGATACTGTGTTTTTTGCCAGGGTGCAGTGCTGCCTGCTGGAAAGGCTACAGACAACATAAGGAAATTCCATTAAGTCACCCAAAGCTTGGACTGAGTGAAAACATTCCTGTAACACTCAGAAGTATTTATAAATATCTTTGCCTTTGAATCTCTCAAGTATCAAATTAATTTAATCTTTCCTGAAGCTGCAGTTAAGTACAGCACATTTTCATTCCATTTAGAAAAATAAAAGAACATTTTATTTCAAAGCAGAAATTTAAGAGAGCCAGACTGAGCAAATGCCATCCCTTCCAGGCTCCTGTTTCTTGACAGGGTTTCACCAAACACCCCCCAGGCAAGAGCAGTGAATACTCTTTTACAGTGTTCAACTAACCTTGCTGGATTTTCCTGTCACAGCTCTAGTGTTGTTGTTTTAGTTTGGGTGTGGTTTGTTTGTTGTTTTTTTTAAGCTTGCATGGGAGTAACATCCACCATGTGGTTGAGTCCCATGTTTTAATCAGACTCTGCTGCTGCCTCTGCAGGACACTGCAAGGTTTAGCATGGGAAAAACGAATGGGAGAAAGCTCTAGTGCAATCACTTCTCCATTTTTTATAGATATTTTTTATCCTCCATTTTTTATAGATTTTTTTTTTAACTGAACTTAAGTCTGTACAAATGTGAGTGGATAAGAAGTGACGATGTAAAAAACTGTCCAATAAATTATGTAAATTTACCCTTTAATTTACTGATGAGGAAAAAAGGTCACGAGCATTTGTACTGAGATCAGTTAAGCCACCTGTACATTCCAAGTCTGATTTTCAAAAGCTCCCATCTCACATGTGCAGCCTCTGCAGCCCACATTTCCACACAACACACTCACTTCCCACTGGCTCTCCACTATGTGCTCCTAAAAACAAAGTGGGCTCAGAACTGGGCCTGTGGGCTGGTGGGAACTTGGGAGACCTGTCTCATGGTAAGAAGCTCCATCAGTTACAGTCTCCCACCAGGGAGTGGACTACTAACTTGATTTAGGAAATCTCTGCTGAGAATCAGCTTTATTGGATAGAAGCAACTGAAGCCTGATGGTTAGAAACCAAAGCTAGGCAGCAACAAGGCTGGAAACCCAGATCAGAAATAAATCACCCACTTTCAGCAGTAAGTGCAATTAATTATGCTCCATGCCCAGCACATGTCAGAGGAGGCAAAGCCAGCCACAAGGACTCAGCTTGCCTAACACTCCTGGATGTTTATTTGAAAAGTTTCTCTGACAAAAATAACTAGTCTGCTTAAAACCAAATAATCCTACAAGATTTTGCTCCCTGTATTTACAAAGCCCACCAATAACTATGTGACTTCTCCATCCTGTATTTAAAAGATCATAATTATCAGTAGCATGTTAAAAAACCCTTGGGATTGAAAGATAAGGATAACCAAAACAGCCTACACTACCCCTAAGAAAAAAAGTTACAAAAATACTGAGCCTTCCTCCCACAAAAAGCAGAACCATTAAAAAAATTTCTTCAGGGCTATTGGTTCAAAGTTTATTCTTTGCACTCCAATATATTCGGGAACTTTCTACAGAAGTTCTGCATCTTTTCTCATAGGAAACAGAACATTTGGTCAGATATCAGAATTACTTTAAAATCTGCAGTCTGATCTCACTTTTTTTACTACATCTGCTCTTGGAGGGAAGTTTCATTTTCTCTGCATTGCTTGTTTCATTAAGGTAACTCAGGAAGACTGATCAAAAGTGTCTGTTGACAAGTGTGGTAGAAATGTCGTATCAGACAACATTTTCTTCACATTTGCACTCAATTTATCTGTCAATTCCCAAAGAGATTTTTATTTTTTTTTTAATTAGACTTTCAAATCCTAACCTTCCTGGAGACACAGGTTCAATAATACAACCAAATTATGCTCTATGCATTTTGCTATTTAGCAACAATCCTTATATATCAGAAAACTAGGAGAAAAAAAAAGTAAGAAAAATTCAACAGTATGCCCCCAGATCCTGTTTTACTATTTTGCATAAAAATAAATAATCTATATGAGCCTCTCCAGTGAAAGAAAAAACAGTTGCTCACCAATCTCATATGGAGTGAAAGGATTAGTAGATTCCCTTTTCTGGATGACATTGGCTGTGACATGTAAGATGGGAAACCACTTTAAAGGAGAGCATTACCCAACTACAATGTAGTATTCAGTGGATGCATTCACTGCCTCTGAATTCCACATACACAACCTCCTCATTAAGGAAGGATTAGGATCAAAGCTTTCAGTTGTTGACTAAGATCACAACTAATTCTAGCACTTCTGACAATCACAAGTGCTTATGGAATATCTTTAGTGAGAAGGGTTTCTATTATTGCTACTGCTACCTTGCAAAATGAGTTGCTTTTACAAGATGGTATCCCCATTCTTTTGTGAATCAGCTATTCTGCTTACAGCAGGGTGGCAAAACCCATGAAGAGAATCTAAACAACAGGGAAGGAAAAGAACCATTACCTTTTCATTACAAAACAGACAACTACCTGCTGAATAATACAATACAAATGAAGGCTGGGAAAGAGTAATCTAAGATTGCAGCAAATCTTTTTAAAGATTTGTTCTTTTTAAAACAGGGTAAAGGAAATATCAGGATGAGTTTTTGCATAAGTAGTTGTTAAGTTTAATTTAATTACTTGAAGAAAATTGTGTGCTGAACTGGTGATCAATACTGAGGCACAGAACAGTAAATGCATTTACATACTAAATATAAATGATAATCTACTGCATTACAGAGACAACTGTTCTCATTCTTCACATTGTAAACTGGAGGACCAGCAGGCAAAGTGCCAGTCCTTTTCACTTTTAATTACTTTCCCTTCACACATGCTTTCATCAGGCCCACTTTCTGAACCCTGACTAAAACTAAAGGGGAGGGCAAAGTTGCTCCCTTGGTGAAGAGTATAAGGGAGACCTTGTGAGAATGAAAACTAGACCAGTCCAAATTTAGTATCTAACCGGTCAGCAGCACGTTGCTGCAGCTGCTGGGTTCTTTTTAAGGGTTGGGGGGCAAAGAGACAGCACTGCTGTGCTTCAAGGGTTGGTATCACTCCTGGACAGGCAGGACTTCTTGGAGATAGATCTTTGGCATTGGGGCTCATCAGCAGATCTCCCTGCACAGAAGGCAAGTGCAGAGCAGTGAACTGTGCCTGTCACTCCCTCCTTCAGGCCACTCTAACTGAGCTTCTCACTCCTTCTTTTTCAGCAAAGGTGCCCAATAATGAGAACTCATATTAAGTTATTAATTCATATTAAGGCTCATCCATTTCAAGTAACATAGTTGTAACTCAGCCTGATCACAAAACTATTAGGCTGGGTTTTATTTATCTTGCACATTTGTTTTATCCTCATGTTTTGACAACTGTCCTCACATTTTGACAACAGACACCCAAAAAGTCTTTGAAACAAAGTGTTCTGCATAAAAATGGAGGAATTATGACTAAAACTGTAGGAACTCCAAAAACACAAAACGGACTAGAAAAAAACAAATATATTCTGTCAGAATTTTTTTTTTATACATTGCTACTGACTTAAGAAAGCCTCCTGTAATCGTATTAGTGGTTGTATGTCTGAAGCACTAAAAAGAATTACCAGCTCTGACACTTGACTTCACCTTCAATTTCAAGCTGCCTTTTAGCTTCCAAAACTCGTTAAATTAAATGACTGTTTCTGAAGTGAATTAGAAAGCACATTGGTTAAAAATATTTACTAGCTTAATTGAAAGAGATTCCAGGCACAGATGGTATGATTGCAGTTAACGCATGAAAAGGAACTCAAGTGTTCCAGAGAGATGCTCTTTCTTTTCTTACTAGTTGGGTTATCTCTTTGTTTTCATTACCCATCAAGGTTAAACTATTTTGTCATAAAAGATTATTATTAAAGACATACTACTGTTTCTGCAGTATTTTATAAATTGCATTTGTATTCAAAGAATAATTACAGGTCAGTGTAGCAACCTTGGTCTGAAAATATAATTAAGTATGTAGAGACAGAGAAATGTTTTAAAAGTTACATTCCTTAATGAACTTGACTTTGCAAAGACTGTTTCTATCTTCCTTTGATATGCTCTAATTTAAATAGCATAGCATCAAAACGAGAGGCAGCTTGAAAGACAGTTTAGTGACATCTCTCACACAGACTTCTTGGAGAGAATGAAAAACAAAACAAACAGGAAAACCAAAACATACCATAACTCATGTTACTCCTCATCTGGTGGCTTAACTAAAGGCAATACTTGTCAACTAAACTAGGTTTAAGTTAATTTTTCTCATTTAAGAATCCTTCTGTGTAAGAACTTCAAGATAAATTTGTTATCCAGGCACAGCAAAACCTGGATATTCATGCTTTCATTGCATCTCCATGAATGCAGCTTCCTTTTCACCAGCCCTGATAAATATAATTTTGTCTTGCTCATATCCATTTGACACTCATCTCAGACATTAATTGTTCAGATTATAACTCCACATGAATTTTTAAATTTATTTTGTGCTTGGGAGGAGATCCCAAAGCAAACTTTCATCAAGCATCTTCGCAATATTCTGCTTCAGGGACATTCTCTTTTGATTTGTCACTATGTTTAAATATTTATGAGAGAAAAACACCCATTAAATTCTTCATTGGTTACATCAAATGAGAACAAATACAAGACAGAAGTATTCTGAATATCCCTTCTGCCAAATCTATAAACAAGAGTCATCAAGTTCCACAGAGTAAAAAAAACCCAAACTGTGGTTAACATGAGTTACAGCAAAACCTGTGTCTACAATAATACATTACATTAATAAAATTCCTAGTGCTTGAAATGATCACTAATCTAAGTCATTTATGAAAATATTTGCATAATTTCCCTTTTGAATCTTAAACTTTACTCAAATGTTTTTTAAGAGGGCCCAGTCCAACACTGACTCCATGCGTAGTTAAGGGTGATATTCAAATTTATAGAGAAAAAAAAAAAAAGTGAAAACAGAATTAGTCACTTGCATCCACTAAAGGTAGAAGTCAAAATTAACAACTTAAATAGATGGTATTAGAATTCATCCCATTCCATCTCCTAGGCACTGAATGATAAAGTGTCAAGCATCCACAATGAAGAGGATTTCTGAAGCTTTCTTCTACACTATTTGAAACTGGCATCACCTTCATCAAGATGCACAATTGTCATGCTAGAGAAAAGAAAACCCAACCCATGCAGGCCATTCATGCTGGAGATGGTGGGAGAGGGACACATTTAAGTAACAGTCTTGAGAGGCAATGTCCCCATTACTGCTAATTTGAGAAACAATTCAATTGAATGTAAAGAGACTGTGATAAAGTGGCACATTGTCCTAGTGTGACTGCCTTAGTGAATTTGTAGTAACTTGGTAGTTTTTGTTCATATAGAAGAGTTCATATTTATTATGTGAAAAGCTTCCTCGCAGTATCACTACTTATAAAGACCCATTTTTAGGGTTTGAAATGTTATCACTAGACTTCTGTATTTTAAATTACATCTCCTGTAGTGCCAGGACAAATTACTGCTGTAGCTAGTTGCTGTGATGAATATTTTCCAGCACTAAGTGCATTGACAATAACCCCATGCATTTCTGGTGTGAAGCAACCTGCAAGCTCTGCTGCTTTTATAGACAGAGGCATGTCAACTTCCCCATAAATAATGCTCACAAGCAGTGAAAGGGCCAGATCAGCCAGTCTTTGAGCCTCCTACCTCACCTCAACCTCAGTCTGTGTAGCAGAACAGGTAAAATGAGCTACCAACCAGTAAATAAGACAAAGAATTAAAGTGTGTTACCTCATTAAAAATTGGGTATACTCTACCATTCTGCATACAGGAATGCACTGCAGTTCTTTAATATCTTAGACATCTGACACGAGTTTAGATGCCAAAATATTTTACTTTGTGCTAACTGGGGACATGTCAAGATCCCAAAAAAGAAACAAATGCACAAAGGAAATTACTCACAACAGGACTGTATCTGAAAAGCCACTGCTGTTAAAATAATCACAATACCTCTGAAGAGAAATGAATCTGGACACTATAAAACACCAGAGCCCATTAATTTTCCCCTCATTTAAGAGCAAGAACTGGAAAAAACGTTAAGACTGATCATGCCAGTTCAGGGACAGACCAACAGCAACCTGGAGGCAAACTGAAGTTAGACTACATGAAAAGAAGAGTGGATCCCCCATATTAATCTTGTGCACAGTATTTTAGTCTATATTTAAGAGGGTGTGAGGTTCCACATGGTATTATGAAATAGGTTTTAGTGTGTTCCTTTTAATAACTTCCATTTGAAATGGAAGTACAGCACCTGC
>JANHGL010023159.1:0-17381 GCA_024611195.1 Ceyx melanurus | reverse complement strand
CCCTGCTCCCTGCAGGGGGCTGCACTAGATGCCCTTTGGAGCTCCCTTCCAGCCATAAACATTCTATGATTCTATGACTTACCACAAGGCTGTTTAGTTTTTTAAATAGGTTTTAGTGAAAAAAAAACAAGTAAGCATTACCTTTTTTCCTTTCATTTGTTTAACAAATTCCATATATTATTTCAGTTTGGTTTTCCACTATTTTTATTGTTTATTATAGCTTTTACTCATTTTCTACAGAATCAGTTTATTGCCTGCACTTCCACAGATGTCTTATTTCTAGATATTTGGTATCACATTAGCTGCCTTCATGTCTGTCAGTACAAAGGCTTTTCTAAGAGGAGACACCAAAGAGAAATACAAGTTTAACTCCTGTTAAAATGATGAAAAGGGAATCAAACACACTTCTCACTTGACATGAATGGCAGCCTTGATTCTGAGCTAAAAGTCCTCATTCAGTTTTGTGCATCACACCCTTTATTTCTTCTTTTTTTTTTTTTTTCAACAAGCATGAAAATAAATTATTTTGCAGCAGTGGAATGCTGCATTCACTGCATCACATAGGAAAAAAAAAATTGGTTTGACCACAATCAGTTGTGCTTGTCAGTTGTTCTGTTTTGTTTTTCTTCTGGTTTGTCTTGAAAAAAACAGAATCTCTATTAGCACAGCATATCTACTTTCCAGGAAACAGGTCTGAATATCCAAATTTTGACTTTTATTTCCTTTAAACTCAATAACGACGTCTCAGTTCATACATCTGTTAGCTCAAAAATACCTAGTTGCAAAGCATGGGGTAGGAAATCTGTCAGAAAAGCCCAGGTGTCCAAGGAGCAGTTTGACAAGCAGAGAGAAGAGGAACACAGGGAAAGGAATAATGTCAGAGAGGTGTGAAGACAAAGGGTGTAGAGGCAAGGTTCATGCTCGGTGTCACAGGGGGAATAGAAACTTCAGTGGTGTTGGCTTTCCCTCTGCAATGCAGCTCTGTCTCAGTTCATGCTGAATAGATTGGCATGCACTGCTGACAGACTATTATTTTACACCCATGTGCTTTGAAAAATATATTTAGGTAACAGCACAGTTCAATCCCTTAGCTAGATTATTGACGGGACATAACGACAATCCACATATTTATAGTTTTGTTTTGTGATGGGGTCACAGTGAGAGAAGTGTGGCCTTTTCTGGGGCCTCCAGTGACAGTGATATTGCTTGAGCAGAGTGGAGGAAAATGGTCTCAACTGCCCTGTCCTCTGCTGCTAGAGCTGCTAGGAAGTGGGTCAGTCTTATATAAAGTAGGATTTTCACTGAGTCAGATGAGTTGTGCTTGAGGCCCTGCTGTTCATACTGGACATTTGCATATTGTCATTTAGGCCCAAAATTACTCAAGTAAAGTAGATGACTCTCAGTCCAAGTTGCTTTCTCTTTTCACCTAGGGTGAAAGGACCTCAACACCATATCTGCATAAATTTCCTTGATTTTAAAATATTTTTCTTTCAAACATATCTAAATCCTGGTATACAAGGCCTGGGTACAGCTTGAGTGGCTTGCTTTGCTTTAACAAACCAATGAAGGCTGTATTATAATTCATTCTATTTTAGCAAAACTCAAAGTCTATGCAAGAAACTGTTTTGTTTGTTTTTAAGTGAGCTTAAGTAAATAAATTGGCATTTACACCTGTTACAGACATTCTATAGCTTCTATGTTTTATTAAATGAAAATAAGTTTCTGTTCTTAAGACTGTGACAATAATATTCAGATATAATTTATGATTAAAGTTTTACTTATGTCTATATTCAGCAGCTAAAAAAATGCTGAAAACTTTTCCAGCCAAGGTCTTATGGCTACCTTCATTCCATGACTGCTTTTTTGTCTATACTTTTTTTTCCAAGATGCAGTAGAATTCCACATTTTAGCCAAAAATCCCACTCTTATGCTATATAGACTGTCAGTTGATTCTTTGTCTCCCTGCTTTTCTGCAGCATGCCAACACTACTTCTTGCTCTCCAGCTTTCTTTTGGAGAGCAGTTTAATTGTATTTGAATGACTGGTCCTGGGACTGTTCTGTGGAGCCAGGTAGCTGATGATCAGGAAGCCAGTCTCTGGAATCCAAGAATAAAGTTTGGATTTAAATAAAGAAAAATTTAAATAAATAAAATTACAGCAGCAGCAGAGGCTGATAAAGATGAGCTGTAAAAGACTGTCTTCAAATTCTCCCTCCTCTGGAGGAAATTCAGTGGCAACCCTGGCTATCTGGAAAATCTCACGAGACTCCAGATCTACAGGCTTTTTTTTTTTTTTAATTATTATTTTTAATTAAAAATAAAGTGTAGTTACTCGTGGGGTATGAGTCTTCCCCTTTGCAAGAGAACACATGAGGCTTCTTTGCAGCTTTCCTTCTGCTCCCACTGCAATCAACTGGAAATCACAGCTGATCTGTTTGGAAACAGAATTTGCATAAAGTTGAAGTGGTTTTTCAACTGAAAGCTCACTAGGATTTTCTCAGTGATCAAAGATTCCTTCTTGTCTTATGCAGAACTCTCTAGTAACCACATAAGCTGCATTTTTCCACAGTAGCCTACACTCACAAAAATATTAGACCTGCCACACCTAATCAGGCCAGTGGTCCATCTAGGCTGCTATCCTCAGTTCTAGGTGCCTCAGCAGAAGGTGCAAGAAAATTCATAATTTTGTATCCCAGAAGCAGCATCTTTCTTATCCTTGGCAGCAGTTTTTGGAGAGCTAGTGCCCTGAGCACCAGTGTTTTATCCATTTTTATCCTATCTAAGTGTCATCTATCATGTGCATTTATTGTTTGAACTCCTCTCTACAGGTTTAGGCACAAAGGTCACAATAGGACAGAGGCCAGAAGTCACAGGAGATCAAAAGCCAAATGTTGTAATAGAATTGATGCTGGTGTATGCAGCACATCTATAAAGTGACAGCTGATGCTGAGGCTTTGCCTCCAGTGCTCTTACAGCTCCAGCTCCCCTAAGAGCCTTACAAGACACTCTTGGCTTTCTTGTGGAGTCATCGTGCTGTGAGTTATTTCTGGCCAGTGGAATGCATGCAGTTACCTTCTGGGTATTACTTAAGCAGGCGTCTCGTGATTTTGCCAGAGATCTCTTTTGCAGGAGTCAAGGTGTGTATTGTTTCCCTGTTTCCTCAGATTTATTTTTTTTTTAAGGTAAAAAAAACCCCAACCAAGTAGGGGGAGGGTGAAGAAAATGAAGATTTACACTTGGGCTTGAAGATATAATTTTTGTTTTAGTTTATTTTGTTTTGGTTTTGTTTGTTTTTGTTTTCTTTTCCTTTTTTTGCTGATTATTTTGTTTTTTCTCTCCCACAAAAGAACTGATCCTAAGGTCTCATCAGGGATATGTACATGAAGCCATATTCACCAAGCCTTAGGTGCCACAACTGTTCTCTGTTTCCTCTTAGACCAAAGACTAGACAACAGCCACATCATTCTTTTGTCCCCACTATTCCATCTTTTTAATGTCCTACATGGAGCTACTCACTTTTTTTCCCCTCCTCCCTCTTGTTTTTGATCTTCTTGGAACAAAATCTAGATAAGGAATAAAACAAAAAGCCCTGAAAATGATCCTCTTCCTAAGGATGCTTTACTTCTTCTAACTTTGACTTTTCACCCTTTGGGTGCTTAGTGGAAAAGCCATTACTTGCTTGCTGAGGAAAAAGCATTTAATGAATCACAAAATCATTCAATTATTCTTAAAAACACTTCACATCACACATCTTTTTCCAAGTAAAGTGTGCATTTTTCACTTTTAAATGGTGCATAACTGCCTTACACAATGTGTCCCTAGAGTTAGAGACATTTTAACAGAAGAGTTCCAGGAGTATACAAAACTTTGTGATATATAGGAGCATTCAAATCCTTGCATTTAAAGAGGCAGAATTTCCTCTTCTCTCATCACTGTCTTTCAATGATATTTTAGCAAAGCTGCTGAATTTCTGCTGTTGTCAACTGTGGCTTTGTGCTGAGCTGAGGTGGCACACTTTGCTTGCTTCAGCGTGCTGAAATACCACATGATAAAAATTAAATATATAGTCAAGCCATTAGCTAATATGAGGCAGCAACGTATTTATAATGTTTTCTGAAATAAAATGAAATTTTGTTTAGGAAAGGAAGTAAGAGACTTCCTCAGAAAAATACATTATTTTCAAATATTATTGGGCCTGATGCTGATCTCTCACCACTTTTTCTCTGCTTTTATAAGAGAAGTGTTTTCTGCAGACTGCAGTAGCTGCCATTTCCTACAAAACGACTTCTTTTTCTTTTTCTTTTTTTTTCCCCTCTGAGGCTTTTTTATTAATAGACTTACATTGTAAAATGTTCTTTTCTGCATTTTACGAAAACATATGTGCTTCACCCAGCAGAATCAGGTGGCCAGCTTGGTTTGTAAAACCAGCTCAGAGGCTGCACTTTTGCTGGGGCAAATGGGAATCAGTGTGTTTATTTGAATGCCAGTATAGGAACTGCACAAGCTAAGGAGCTGGCCTTGAATATGTAAACTTTCCTGCACGTTTATATCCCTTTCATTTAAACAAGTAATTTTTTCCACGGCAATGATTTATTTTATTTTATTTTAGAATTTAATAGGAAGGAGAGGTATTCCAGCAACAGCTTGAGGTATCTAAGCTAGGCATGGTTTAAGAACTAAGCCTAGGTGTTTGCACTCCTGGCTGGCAGAGGGGCTGGGGGGCTGCAGGCAAGGGAGGGCAGCTGCAATTCAAAGCACTTCAAGGAGATGCCTGAAGTAGACAGTGTGAATAACCCTCTAGATGGCTGGAATTATTGGACCACATTAGAGAGAGAAGAAAAAAAAAAAGTGAGGCTGGCATATGGCGAGTGTCCTACATCTGGTATGTTGTTTATGTGTGTTTTTTCCGTTAGCATTTCTCTTGCCTTTGTTGCCCCACCTCCTCCTGCAGTCTCTCCTAATGACAATGTTAATTCAGAAACTTGTGTGGTTGGAGGAAAGTTTTCAGACCTGTGCTATTTTCTAGAGAACAAAAATCAGACGAGGCAAGTTAGCTCTCTCTCCTGTACTCCGCAGCACTTAAATACAGGTCTGTGTTTATGCTTAATTTTCTATTTTATTTTTATTTTTTTTTTAATTTCTCTGCATCCCAGAAGGTGTATATGGGGTTTAAAATCACTTTGTCATGAAATTTACCAACTTTGTCATGAAATTTACCATCTTTGTCATGAAACTTACCATCTTGCACCCATCCAGACTGGTTTATATTCATTCAAATACCAACTTATTTCGGAGTAATTATAATTGATAGGTGTCAATATGCCAGACACGAGCTCTTTGTACTGTATTAATTCCTTTGGTCTGGTCAAGCCCTGGTCCTGTCCAGTGTAGCTTCAGGGGGAATCTCTCCTGTGCTGCACAGCCCAGGCTCCACCTGGTTCTGATTAATTCCTCCCTGGTTGGATCTGCCCAGTGATGGCGTAGGAAACGCAGCAGAGGAGGCTGCAATTGAAGCCGTGGATTCATGGCCTATAAAACTAAAAGGTTATTATGGTCATCCACTCAGTCTTCCCCCTCTGGGCAAGGGGCACCAGAACATTTCTGAATTATTCTTTCTTTGCGTGTGCGATTTTAATGGAGAAAAGCATTCGATTTGGATTTAAATTTTCCAATGTGTTTGCCCAACTACGTCTCCCTACCACTGGCTTCTGTTCTCCCTTTGTCACTGCACTGCAAGCTCCAGTGTTAGCAAATGTCTGGTTCTCACCTGGTTATTTATAAGCTGTGATCAAGTAGCCTTTTAAATGTCTCTCTGATAACCTAAATACATTGAGCTCCTCGAGTCTTTCATTACAAGGAATTTTTTTTTTTTTCCAATCCTTTCATCATTCTCCTGCTTTCCTCTGAACCTTGTCCAATTTTTCATCAATCTCTGGAGTTGTGGACACAGTATTTCCAGAACTGGTAGCATCTGTGCCAAGGACAGAGGTAACACAGCCATACTCTGTATTTCTCTGGTGATATTCCTGTTGGTTGGATCAGATTTGTGTCTATCCTCTTGTACTCACAGCTCTTCCCAGCTCTACAGGCTCCTTTAGGCTGACTTCATATTTTTCCCCACTTACTACATGCTTGAGACTGAGATTTTACTCTATTTAATAGGTACAACATCGAATTTAATAATTTTTTATTCATCAAAATATTATGATTAACAACTAAAATACTTTCCAATATTCCTCTGCATTTTTAATATTACTAAAATTACCTTTATCCTCCCAAATTAATATTCATATTAAATTATATCTAGTTATCTTTGGCAAGATAATTTTCCATAAACTTATCTTCTCAGTGTTTTGATTAAAATGTACTAATATTCCTAGAACCCAATCCTTACTTTGAGATCAACACGAGGCTAAAATGCTTATAGGCATTTAGGTCATCACATTTATTCTAACTAGTCACAGAAATTTTTGCATAGCTCTCTTGAACCTCCCTAGTTTTTCAAGATGTATTAAAACTCCTCACTAACTCTGCAGACAGGTTCTCTGCCAAATGTATAAAAATACTCCCATGCAAATTATTCAGGTCTACCAATTTTTAAAATGTCTGGTTTTATTAGCTGCTATTTAATGTTCTCCTGCACAACTGCTGACACAGAGCTTCATCACACTCCTATGATATTAATACATCACCTATTTCCAAGAATGCAGAATAAAAGCATTTGTGTATGCCTTTACAAAAAAAAAAAATACTATTACAGAAAGTCCTAGTAATTTCCATTTAACAATTGAGCAAGGCAATTGTTAGGATTTTTCATTCATAATGTCATTTTAAAATGTCTTCATATTGTCCTCTTCTCCCTTTTGTCTTTGTGATCTTTGGCTTTCTTTAAAATGCTCTGTAAATATTTTTTTTTAATTTACATTAATTGCTAAATGTTCCCTTATTCTTCTCCCTTTTGTTTTGTGTTTGGTTGTTTTTGGTTTG
This sequence comes from Ceyx melanurus, assembly GCA_024611195.1. Lineage (NCBI taxonomy): Eukaryota > Metazoa > Chordata > Aves > Coraciiformes > Alcedinidae > Ceyx > Ceyx melanurus. The sequence goes on along the minus strand of JANHGL010023159.1, from coordinate 10,395 downwards.
TTTGTTTTTTTTTTAATAGCTGCCTTACACACTATTTTATTATTTCCAACTAATAACTAATAATATTTTATAATTTATATTTATTTTATAATTTCCAACTAAAGCACAGGAGGTTTTTCCTTACTAGTGACTTTTTTGAGATGTCCTTTGCAGTGCATTTAGTAGATTGAAGCTGTCAATCAAGTTTTTGCTTTAATACTTTTTCCAAATAACTGCTTCACACTCACTGTCAGCTTTGTAAAAGCTGTCTTAAATTAACAAATACAAACATTGATTTTAATTCATTTGCTCATAGGAAATATAAGCAAGTTTTAGCTATATGCACATAAGCAATTAATTTTTAATACTCCGATTTCTCTGTTACACTGAATTCTAGTAAAGAATTCCTCAATATTGGATGCAGTTAGGGAAATTGTAATTTTTGATTTGTTTAATGTAGCTGATCTTTTATTATGGACACTGAGTTTTCCAGCTCATGGTAATATTATTCCATACCCCATAAGCATTTTTTCCATGTTCAGCTATTTCATGGCCTGTATCAAAGAAATACACTTTAAAAATTAATATTCAAATACGACAGCATTAAGAATCTTTCAAACAGGGCAAAAAAGTGAGATATAAAATGTCAGCCTGTTATAACTATAATTCCAATTACTGCTTCATAATAGAGCATGGCTTTAAAAATATTGGCACAGTTACGGAGAGGTGTGAAAAATTTAAAATACAGAAGCCATTTGGGGCTTTTTTTTGTGGTAGGAGTAAAGTGTGAACTTGGACTCAGTGTTCTCTTGTTAGCCTGTGTTTATTTTCAGTATGATCTGCAGATTGCTCAGCTCAGTGCTTGCAGCAGAAATACAGAACATGCCAGAAATGCAGCTGCAATTAGAACAAGATATAAAATTCTGGAAATGGAGTCTGCAATTGCAGCCACTTTGAAGTCAGCAGCACTCAAACTGTTAGATTTCCATCAGTTTCTTCACAAATGCTGCTCCATATTAGGATGATTTAACTCACCACTAGCTTCATGGTAAAGTTCCCTAACTGGACCATAACTCCCAATTACCTCCATGGAGCTCCATGCAAATCCTATTAATTTCTTACTGCTAATTCAACCACTCACCATCTAAAATTAATTGGTGAGGTTGTAAGTATTTTATTAGCAAGAACACAAAATAAAGCACCTGTTTGCAGGTTTTTTTATGCTGGTAACTTGTGAATGTGTAGAACTGCCTTACATGTATGACAGTTTGAAAAGGAAGCACCAAACCTATTTGGAGAATGCAATCAGTATTAAATGCATTAAGAGTAGATTTGGCTTCAATACATAAATCCAGAGACCCTGCAAGCATGGGAATTAGCTGCATTTTCTACACAGATTAGTGTAGAATTTTCTTACTATTTATTTTTATTCTATTTATACATACTATTTAAAATTTCTTACTATTTAATTTACATAAAACACATTAATTGAATTTGTTGTTGGTATTCTGCACCGTAAGGAGAGTCGGGGGAAAAATATCCATATAACCACGCACAAGCATAAAGTAAAATATGAGAAAATAGTGTATTTTACCAATCAGACAGATAAAATGGTTATTAGAGGATGTTCACAAGAGCAGGATTTGGGAGACACCAAGGCTGACTGGGCCCAGTGACCAATACACCCTGTCACCAGTACAAACCAGTCCTTGGGGCTGCCTGCCAGGGGAGTTGGGCTTTCTCTGCTCAGGATCTTCCTGCTCACACTGGGCTTTTTCTGGCAGCTTATGCCAGCCATCAGATTCACTGGAAACTGGAAGAGAAAATGATGTCTGGAGCTGTGCTGGGCAAGAGGAGTTGTTCAGCCCAGTGGCAGGAAGCTGGCGGGGCCCTGGTCCCAGGAAATGATGAAGGCCTTTGTCAGCAGACAACAGGCTGAGCAAACTGCAGAGCGCAAACTACTCCTCGGAGTATGTCTGGAGCACTCGGGGCTGAACTCACTGCCTCAGAGGCACCAGGAGGAAGCACAGGGAGGTTGTAAACTGTGGCCAGAAAATGAGGGATGTTTGCGCGAGGTCTGCTGCTAAAAGTGGGCAAAGAACACAGGAAAAAAAACCCCAAAATTCTACAGTCCTCAAGTCCTGGCCGTTTTAATTAGTTTCAAAAGGTGCTATAATCCATTGTACTTATTGCTCCAAAGGCTTTTGTTGCTCATCTAATACTCTTCCAGAGGAGAGCATAGTTGAGAGAAATTATGATAATATAGGTGGATTCTCAAACACAGATAATGAAGCAGGGAGCTAAGAAGAGGTTGATTCGTTTAATGGATGTTCCATTTGATAGAAATAAGTGAAAGAGGATTTTAAAAGCAAGGAGCTAAAAAAAAATAAAAATACTTTTAAAACCAGTGAAATAAAATCTTTCTGCCCTTAGTCATCCTTGTTACTACACAACCCTTCCTCAAACTCTGATTCAAGAGGTACAAGGGAGAGGTTTTAATATTATATCCTGTAAAATTAAAGATTTTAAAGCAGAACATTGAAAACGTGACTGAACCCCTTTGAGCTTTCAAGTTGGTCTTTTAAAACTTGGAAGAATTCTTTTTTTTTTTTGCTAATTCTTTGTTTTCAATCCAAAATAATCTGGAAATAATAACCTGTAGCAGGAATTATATTAATGTATACCTGTAATGAGGACACAAACTGGTGGAAATATGTCAGTTGAGTCTCATCTACTGGCAATCTGATCTTTACCTAAATGTGATCATTTCACATAAATTCTTTCAAGTACCAAATGTTTGAGTTTCATTTAAAGGACTTTTTTTCTCCCTTTATAAATTGATGCATATACAGAAAGAGAACTGAAATAGATTAAGCAGAATTCTAATCCACTCAAAATCTTTGTGGCTAAATTGTTCCTAATAATCCCTCAAGCTATAAGCATCTCAGATATCTAGAGAAAATGATTTTATTCTTACAAACTCAGTGCCTCAAGATGCTACAAAGCTGGTCCACAAACCCTGGTTAGCTGGTTCTCTCAGGAACCGGGGAATCATGAGCAATGCTCAATTTTCTGGCGTGAGAGGCTTTCTTCTTCCCCCTTCCCCTAGCTTCAGGGTCACATTTTCCACACCAATTGGCATTCTGTGGTAGGTTTCCCCTCTGCTGCTCCACATCAGTGCTGCTCTGCGTGGGGAGCTGCCACCAGTGCCAAGGGCTTGGCTCCCTGTGCTCTCCAGAAAGGCCCCAGCGAGGGACAGAGCTTTTCGGTCGTGATCCATCAGGCGGATCTGAGAGGAGCTGCTTGCCCTGAGAGAGGATAGGCTTTCGAGACATATGGTGCTAGAATAGGGGGGTGGGGATTTTTCACTTCCAATCCACCCATTCCGGATGAGAGGGACTGAGCTAATCCCCTGGTGTATGGTGCACTGCATCTAGCTACGGAAGCAGCGTTAGGATGGAATTTATGGACTCTCGAAATTGTTTGCCAGGAAATGTTTACTAGCTATGCACAATAAACGACTGTGAAAGTGTACTCCTGTGTTTAATAGGAGATGGTTATTTCTTTATAGAAACCCAACAAAACAACAGCACAACAAAGATAAGCAGAAAAGAACAAAACCAAACCCAAGAACTGAGCAATGAACGTTCATATCCCTGGGATTTAATTGGAGAAAGTCTGGCCGGCTACAAATCGCACGGGGTAAACTTATGGCATGAACCCACGGATGCATGTCATGCCTACATAATAGAAATTAAATATATTATTTTTAGAGCAAAATATTCTCAACATCATGTCAAGGTATGGCTTAAAAAAACCCCTCATAAGCAGAGCTGCAGGGGGTGATACCTAATGAAATGACTGGACATCGGTAAGGGAGGATTCCGTGTCGACTCCCCAGAGTGGGCAGACAGCTTCCCAGTTGAGAAATCACACAGGCAGCTTTGGATCGTGGGCTGCAATCATGGGAATCTGCTCTGTGATGGGACCTTCCATACAGCTCACCCTTGTGCCGGGGACTACTGTACAGTTTTATAGGGTGTGTTAGATTAGATACATTCCCAAACATTTTACTAGGAATTTGCTAGGAAGCAAACTCAGAACTTTGTCTGGTAACCTGTGCAAAGAGCTTTCTCTGCTTCTTCATTTGCTTGAATGCGAGGCTTTCTGTTTTTGCAAGATGCATCTATGAACTCTCCCTATTACTAAAAGAAAGTAGGTATTAACTTAATCTGTTTTAATCGTACATTAAGAATTTGAGCCTGGAGTTATGGTCAGATTTTTGCATGTTTGAACACTCTTTTTTAGCGTGTGTGTGTATATACATACAGTATACTGGTTATGATAGGATTTTCAAAGTTTAGTAAAGACAATCTTTGTAGCAATGCATTTTCTCTGTTTGCACTTTCTGCAAATAGAAATAACTTCTGCAGACAGGTATCCTTTCTCCCTTGCTTACTACCAATATAACAGAAGAGAATAACTGATAAAAAAGAATGCCAGAAAATTTTAAGTTAGACATCTCTGCTACGTTCTGTAGCAGATCATTTAATGATTTTAGTGTGAGAAAAAATTTGAAAATGCATTCATAAAATATTTTATCCACCAAGACTCTTTCATACACGTTTGTTTCAAAATGCAGTTTTCAGTGGGTTTTATTTTTGTAACCATAAGGAACAGTATTTATGTTTGTATATTTATTTAACTTCTAAAAATTGCTGTTACAGTCCAACAATGAAGTTGGTCCTGTGAGGTCAACAGGGAAAAGATTCAGCACTTCTCAAGGTCAAGGCTGAAGACGTTCATGTTGTAAAACATTTAAAGGATAAATAGTTTCTCTAAAACATTTTCTAAGTCTCCAGCAGCTGATCACAGTAGTAAAAATAGGAACGCACTATTTGCAATAGTACTAGAGGTAAAAAGCAGTGGTAAGAAAGCAGCATTACAAATATCTTGGTGATAGCAGAACTTTATACAAATGGCATTTGTCTGTTTGGATGCTCTGTGAGTGCAGGATTCACATCATGGCATATTCGTTTTCATTCAAACTTGATTGAAATGAAAGATCTTTAGATAACATTTTAAAACACATTGTAAATATCCACCTCAGCTTAATCCTACTGCCTACAGCTATGAGATGAAAACTCCAAAATGCTCCCAAAGCATTTACCTGGGCAATGTCTGCTTTACTAGCTTTAGTAGGAGTTGTACATCACTGAGGAAAAGCAAAGCTCTCCGTGTGACATAGCCAGGAACTGACATGTCTCGTGTCTTTCTCTTTCATTAGAGACATGCTATGCCTCCAGATGCTGCACTCTGAATTTAGGGGCATATACTGCTCTTGCACAAATAAGAGTTGCAGATGTTACGAGTTAATTCCGTTTTGTTGTGTTCTTTTGCACATGACGTTTTGAAACAGTTAACTGGAAAATACTTTTCATTTCCCATCTCGTGTAGAAATATCCTTGGGTTATTAAAGAAAAACTAAATCCCTAAGTGATGCGTTCTACAGCTCGAGTGCACAAATGTGTGAAGTTCATGGACAAAATGCCTGTGAGGGAATTGCACAAATCCAGCCAGGATTGTGCTGCATTTTGCATTTGTGTCTCAGCTGAGAAGCATGCCAAATCCTATACTTCTTAGCTGCACCGAGCCACAGTGCTAGGCACTTTCTCTTTGGAAAAGAAAGGGCAGGAATAAATGGGCTTCATGCTTCTGTTGTGAGTATTTAATATAATTATATGAGATAGGCATCATTGAAAGGAGGAAGATGGCTCCTGAGAGAGATTGGGTGCACCGAAGCCCAATAAATATACTTTGATCATGTGGAAGAGCCTGAGACATCCCCTGGCTGGAGCAGTTGATTGCACCCACCACAGCCCCATCTGCTTTGTTCCAAAGGACACGCAGTTGTGGTGCCTAATAACACACAGCAAATACAAATGTCTTGGAAAAGTTCCTTTCAATCAGGAGAATAATATAATCATGGCTCATCAATAAAGCTGCACTCCGTTTTGGGCAAATAAAACGAAACAAAACAGAGTTCATACGAATAAAGTTTTGGAGGGTATGGCCCCTGGACCTTTCAAGACAGTTAAGGACGTGACTTACTTTAAAAAAAAATCTTTTTAACATCAGTATTTTTACTGATGCCAGCAAACTTAACATAGTTTCCCAAAACAGAATTGTTGAGGCAGATACAATTTTATCTTTTGGTGATGTTTCTGCAAATGAAGTTCTTCTTGGCATTAATTTTTTTTTTGGGAAATAAAGCTTGGGTTTCTTCCTTTTCTTATTATTTCACCAGCTCTAATTTCACCAGCCAAAACCCTAGTTTAATCCTAAATTATCATTTCAAACAATTGTTACTTCGTATTTAATTTCTCCCATCCATTATCTGTTGTTAGCATTATCTGCTATTAGTAAAATAAATTTTAGTAAAATAAAGTACATGCAGTTTTTAGCTCTGTTTCCTACAGCTATTATTAATTAAGGTTCCAATGCTGCAAATGCTTCTAGCCAAGCACACTGCCATGAATGCAAACAGGACTCATGAAAACGTAGTCCTCCCACATGAAACTGGTGAAATGAATGGAGCCTGAGCTCTTCAGGGCACTGAATCTTTTTCCGTTGGGAATATTAGCTAGCACACTAGCTGGTTAGGGAGTTCTCCTCCAAGTCTAGAGCTCATCAGGCTGTAAATCATAAGCAAACACACCTGCAAAGTGGCATAATCCCAGCAGCCATTAAAATCTAGTTATTCTGTGTGTATTTATTCTTGATGCACATGCATGTGTCTTTTTCTCCCACCAGAGCAGAGAAAATCAGCAATTACTAGGAAAAAAACACTGTAAGTGGTATTTTGCTCATTAATGTGTGAAAGAGGTGATGAAGATTAGTGACTTATCACTCTCCCAACATCCCCTGATGGAGGCAGAATTATTAAATATGCCCCCTGCTGCTGGTCCTGCAAGGGTCTGGAAATATCAGCCAGGGGACAGTAAGTATTTTGGGTAATGGTAGGTGTTTTTTCCTCTGTGTTGATCTTCATAACGTAAGCACGTTGTGTATTTACTTAGTAAACGGGTATAAGTCATAGTTTAAAACATTTGATGCACAAAGATTGGAATCATCTGTATTTTTTTTTTTATTCTGAGGACTAAAACTTGAAGTCTATAGTCAGCAAAATATGACTGTGTAGGCCAGTGAGAAGCAAGCATTGCTGAAATGCAGAGTGCTGAAAATACACTTTGCCTTCTGTGCACAATTATGGCTTGAATTTTCAGTGGGGGCGGTGGTAAAATAGCTTTTGAATGAATGCACAGATCAAAATCCACAATGCAAATTATATCAAAGAATAAATTAATATTATGCATAAATAATAGCCTTTTTATTTTGTGATTGGTAATTTTAATAGGAGAATGGACTGACTTTAGTGTCTAACTGTCCAGATTTGGAGAAAACAAAATGGAAAACATATTTTTTCGGGCATAAATGTCTTAAATGTCCATGCACTTTGAATCTATTTCTAAATACAAATGAAAGAGAAGTATTATTAAAGTATCCTACAAAGCCTGTCATAATTTTTTTTTTAGTTCAGCATTCTTAAGTAGAGATAATACTAGAAAGAATGAAACAATTGTTAAATTGCAATATAACATGCAGATTGGGAAACAAACAGTATTGTGCAAGATGGTTCAGTTTGCAAAGAAATTCTCTATTTAAAGCAAACACACACCAAAGTTTCAAAGAAAACTTGTTCTGGGGATTTTGGTAATCTAATGAGGAGTGCAAGCTTCCCATAGCTTAAATCTACAAGCTTTCCTGAAACATCATAGTTCAGGTGTGAAGCCTCAAGTACATGAACCATTTTAATAACTGGTTGGTTTATTTAAATTAAATAGGAAGCATAAGCTATTTAACTGGTTAGAGTAGGCTGGCAATTTAAAAACTTTAATGATGTAATGCAAACTTGTAAATAATTCAGTGAGGGCCTCATAGTCCAGCACAACTTTTATGCAATACACTAAATTGCTGGCATAGCTTTAAAATTTGTAATACTTTGTGAAAATTAGAAAAGAATCCATGTGTGTATGGGAGAAGTAGCCAAAAATATGAATTCAGGGTTAAAGTTTTTATAGGTGTGTTACACTCTTAAAAGCAAAAATTGTCTCTGATAAGTGTTAAACCATGGCACATGTAAATGCTAAAAAAAAATAAAAAATAAATGGAAGTACAGCACAGAAGTGCAAATTAAAGCTACGTGGTATGTGTTGTGGTAATTTCTCACAGAAGGGAAAAAAAAGTTTTATTGCAAAGTATATAGAAAATACCGTATAGCGTTGGATTATAAATGGCAAATATGATTATAAATGGCAAATATGATTATCATCATTCTTAACTAGTCAGGGATATTCAGTATTTTTGATAAGTCAGTCGAGCAATGGCGTGTTTTCTGTGCAAGGATTTTCAGTTAAGGCATTCCAGCATCTCTGCAATGATGCATAATCCCCAGGCTTTAACTGCTTGTATCTGTAGGTTTCCATTGCAGCACAGGTACCAAGAGAAACGAATTCTATTGCTTCCATGGGACTTAAACAGGCAAAATTTGGGGAGGAAAAAAAAAGAAAAGGCTGAAAATAAACATACATCTGTTGTGAATCTGGATTGACTCTAAGGTTAAATAATGATTCCTGCCTTCACCAAATTGCCATGGAAAAATACGAACTGATCATAATTACAGCACAATAAAACCTCGTCCTCTTGGTCGGGTAGGCTCTTGAGTACAATAAAATCTTTGGCTAAAATAAACTGAATTCATATTTGTAAGCTTTCTCTTAACAGTAAGGAGACTATTTGTAAATGGCATAAATTGTCATCTTTTTGCTGACTTCAACTGAGTTATGAGAATTCATCCCACTCAAACAGTGGTCCCCAAGTACAGGCATAGTGTGATGTGCCTGCTGGAAGTGTGCAAGCTGCACACTCAAAAGAACTCTTCAACAATCCTGCTCACGTTCTGATAAATGTGCAGGAAGATGGGGCTTTTAGCCTTCAGCATAAAGAAATAAGCAAGCCTACAAAAGTCCTGAAGAGGAAGAATCGTACACTGCTTCCTTCAGGTCAATTTTAAATTCCCTCTTTCGCCATAAATTGTAAGTTAAAAAACAGCAACAGAAAAACCCAACACACCAAAACGACAACAACAAAATACCTCAACCAAAACGCCACCAAAAAAACCACAAAATAAATGCAAGTATTAATCCATACACGAAAATCTAAGAGATGTTCCAAACTGTGTTGGCTCCAGATGGGTTTACGAGTTAACTCTTTTACTGTTTTCACATATTTAAAACATTCTATTTTTTCACTTGCTGTTATAAGCTTTGGGCAAACTTGCTGGCATTGATTTAAGTTATGCTTTTGTACCACATGTAGGTCAAACCCACATTCTGAAAAGATACACGAATTCAATCATTAAAATGGAGAGGTAATAAGTGCTTACTCTTCAGCAATTATTTCACCGAGAAGCTTTGCACTGATGCTTTAACTGGAAAGGTAATTTTTTTTACGAAATATGGGTATCCTATAGCCATTGTTATTTGATAACTCAGCACAGAAACGTTTTGGATCATTTCAGTAAGCATTTGAAGTTGTTTATTTGCCTCAGCATTAATTGCCTCTCTTCGCATTCTCCTTACACAGTTTAAAATGAAAGCAGAACGCTTTGTAGAGATTTCTATTTCCAGTTCTTGAGTGCTTAAAACCTCTTAGGAAAGAAGTAGTAAGAGCACTTCATGTAGGACTTGTGTGCTTATCTGGGGACTCAGGAGCCCAACGTCCCGAATATTCGCATTTCATTAGGGAGCTCATGGCAAACAGCTCCTGTGCCATTGTAACTTCGCTATTGCCTCCTTTTTGTTCCTCTTCACCTTTTGGAGCCTCTCCTACCTCTCCCTAAAAAGTGCTTTTTGGCTCCGTCTCTTATTTCTCTTGGAAACCCAATCTTTCTCCCTCCTCCTCGCACCCTCTCACTTTCTTCATTGTGCTTCGCTTAGTTCACTTTTTAATCCTACGCGAGAAATCCTGTGCGGTCATACCCTAGAATGAAAAAAACGAAGCAAAACAAAACAAAAAAAGGGATTTTCACACTGGTTTGGGGTTGGGACTTCTCCGGCCCCTTCGCAGCTGTGGCGGTGTCAGGGCTTCGGAGGCAGCGGCCCTTGCAGGAGGGCTCCTGGCATCCCTGCCCCCCGCCCGGCCCCCGCGGCGGGCGGACTGACGGCAGCAGGTTGGAGAGCTGCGGAGGGCAGCGTGCGGTGCGGTGCGGTGCGGGGAGGTGCTGTGGGGGGGATGGGGTGGAGAGGCCGTCCCGCCACTCTCCGAGCTCCCACCTGGGGCCGCCCGCGTCTGGCC
>JANHGL010023156.1:0-20384 GCA_024611195.1 Ceyx melanurus | reverse complement strand
TTTGGGGAGGGAGGGGGGTTAAAAGAGAGCGGTCTGTTATCGGTCTGGGGGCTGCCCTGACCCCAAACCGCAACAGGTTTTTTTTAAAAAAAACCACAGAGGAACCAGACCCAGCTGAGTGCAACTCTGCTAAAAACAGGATTGTGCCAATATCACGATGTCCTGTTACACGCTGAACATGAGCGTGAACATTCCCCATCAAAGCTTACTAGAAAAAAAAAAAATTACTTCCATTTTATTATAGTGGCCATTTTCAGAGTGGTGCTCAAGAGTTTACAGGCACAAACTCCGTTATTGGTAAACTGGATTTTTATGAGTAATTTCCCCATTTGCTGTTTGTTATGAAGATTTGTGCACATAAACCCGGTACACAATTTCGTGACTATATTTTAGAATGTCCCTTTGTTTTGGATCTCAGCTAGAAGATAACTTTCTCAAGAGCATAGTGTACTCTAATACCCAATATTCCACACTGCTTTTCAGCTGGCATGAGCAACACTGAGTAGCTAGAAAACGGACACAGTGGGAATGGGAAATTTCCTCACCACAGCCAAGAGTTTGAAGGTTATATTACCTCTAAATCAATCTCTCTTACATTCTTCAGGTCTGTGAATCAGGGCAAGGGTTGCATTCCAGAAATCACTGGATAGCAGAACATTTTCTAAGAAGACCATTTTACCTTCTGAATTTAGCTCAATAAGCAACTATTCAAATAGATGAGGATCAGCTTTAAGATGGACAAGAAAAGGCAACTTAGGGCAGTCATTTCCACCTATCCTGTAGATGCTGCCTTGAGACCTAGTTTAGTAGACCAGTCCATCATCTATACATATCTGTGTGAAACCTGCTGGCTACTCGAACAAGAATAAACTAACCCATGACACCTGGACGTGATTTAATCACAACAAACTGTGGCTATTCCAAAGGGAAGACAAAAGCTGCAGATTTTTAATCTTATCATCACAGATACCACAGGTTTGACAGTTCCAAACTCACCACACATAAATAATAAAAAGTAATAATATGAATTATTTCTAAAAATGAGGATTTTTATTTTGCTAGTCTCCATTAAGCTTTTCAAATAACAGCTGCAGTTGGCACTATAGAAAACGCTGTAAAAGCAAAACCCATAGCCATGAAGGTTGCTTTAAAAATGAAGCCCAAGCAAAGAATGGGAAAATGTAGATTTTGATTTGCTACAAAGAGAAAGGAAAGGATGGATCATAAAATGTAAAGAATGTGCATGGAGGCACGTGTGTGTATTTCATACACACCCTTGAATCTATTTGTACAACATACACACTTCTGGTCTATGTGTGCATCAAGCAACACACATACTGTTCAGCAAGCAAGGAAAATTCAGTGCAGGGATTTAATTTTGTATCTACAGTAAGGTCAGATTTTTTTTTATTTTTTTTTTTTCTATTTTATCATTGCCAGTTGCCTGATCTCTGCTATGGATTGATGTAAACCTCTTCACAAGAAACAGAAGTTTGCCTTCTATCCCTAACTTCAGTTGCAAAAGCTCCACCTGAACTTCAACAGAATAACATCTCTGTAGCTTACACTTTACAGATGTGTTCCTATGTAGGTAGGAGTCTTCTGAGATAATAGCACACTTTTAGCAAAGTTTTGGAGAGACCAGAGCAGATATGGTTTGCAACATGCTGTTAAAAGCCTTTCAGAAAACCACCCCTCAATGTTGAGAGCTACTTTTAGGACTTCAAGAAATCTACAAAGCCCTACTTAGTTTCAGTTCCCCACCTGCAAAATAGAGACAATGATCAAATGATCATACTTAACTTTCTTCATAAAAACCTTTGATACCTATTGAATATAAACACTTTATAACAAACTCACACATGCAAATATATCTGAAATCAACTCTGTAAGTGAATTACACCTATGGATACAGAGACGTGTATAGAACAGATTGGCAAGTTAATGTTCCTACAAAAACCAAACTATAAACCTACCAAAACATTTATGGTCAAACTTCATTTGTTTTGTAAATCATATGGAGCCTTAAGTCAAATATACATTATGCTATATACTGATATATATATATATATATTGAATTAACAGACTTTCTAAAGAATTTCCTACTGGAAACTTAATGCATTTCTTAACCCAGAGGTTTCTCTTCAGTCTCAAATGAGCACTCTAAAGAAACTTTCTTATGAAAAACTACCAGCCGTGTTACAGCCAAGTTCCTCAAACATATCACACATACACATCCTTCACACAACTGTGTATACTTATGATTGGAATGGGTTGAATAATTTATATTTTAAAAAAACTTCAAATCTTCCAAACTGTTTCATCTGCATTTATGGAAATAAAACTACTTTTCCTACAAAATAGTGTCATTTTTGCCAATGACAATATTAAAGGACATCTCAAAACTATTACTCAGATATTTTATAAACATACACTGATTTTCACCAAAGCAGGGTAACATTTTGCTCTGAGTTAAGTGTTCTGAAGAGGATTGATCGTATGGGATACACATGAGCTCACTTACTAGAACTGTTCATTTTTCTGAGGTGAATGTTCAGCTATATGCCTCAGGACACAATTATCGGGCTGAATCACTTTTTGAGGCAGTAAATTTTGGTGAGTGTGTGGTGGTTACACGTATGCAAACACAGACTAGCAGGAGCAGAAGGAGAAGCATCAAGATGAATGTTAGTTTTTTTATTAAACTAAAGGGTTTAGCAAGCTTAGAAACAGAAGCATTTTTTTTTAAATGCAGAACCTAGCTACAATTTAGAGGGTGCCAATGCAAGCTTCTAACAATGATGTAAAAGATGAGGAAGACCAGTAAGAATCAGCTCAGTTTAAACTCTGCCCGTGGATAAAAAAAAAAAGTTATTAAAACATGGTAACTGTTACACAGCAGATAAAATATGTTTTTTATCTGATTTTCTCCATACTTTTTATATCAGCAGGCATCTATTATCAGCTATGCTGACTGACAGTGTCCTCTAGCCAGACCTTGAAGGCATCAGCATGCTCTTCAGACTTTCATCCTCTCAGAGAACCTAGGTCATAGCTATCACAGAATCTCTCTTTTTGTCTCTCCATGGTCCTTCTTGAATGAGACCTGGTTTCTGCAAAACCTTGAGATTCTCCTCTCCAAGGAGTTTCAGTTCCCATCTTTGTCTCACACTTGTTTCGTGCAGCTGGCAACATGCTGTGCTAGAGGCCAGGGTTTTTTTTGGTTTGGTTTGGTTTTTTCTTTGTCAAGTTTTAACAAGCCTTGTAAAATGTGTTACCTCAAATCTCCTGATTTTATCATGAAGTGAACGAACTAGTACTAAACACTTGGGAATTGCTAAAATGTGAAGAAAGGGTTTCCCTTCTGCTGTGGTCTCTAAGTTACATTTAGTGGTATATTTTGCTTACTTCAGCCTTCTCCTTCTCTTCTACCTTTCTTTGCACAAGATTACCACCATTTGCTAGTTCCCTGTGAGTTTGTTTCTCCAATATCTGTCCCTCCCTGAGCCTACAAACATGAGAAAAATCAATAGCTGAAGGTCATGGGAAGCATCTTCTGTCTTAAGTGGTCAGGAACCCACATTTTTCCTTTGGACCATTCCATCTAATTGAGAGATGCACCCACCCAATGGGATGCTGTTTTGATCTGTTATCACCCCTGTTGTACAACTGCATTTAGAACTCTGAGCAGCAGAGTACTAACCCTTATTTTTTCTTCCCCTCCCAGGGGTTACAGTGAGTGTCTCCTTAAAATGTCACCAGCACATCATGCCTGGAAGGGAACAGGATGCAGTTAAACCAGCAGTTCCCTAGGTGTGAAAAAACAGCCCTGTTGTTAGATGACTACACTGACTATCTTTTGCCTAGTTTAGACAGAAAATGTTATCCATAGTCTAAAAAAAGAGCTCTAATATCTTATCTTATGGTTGCCATTGAGATAAAGCAATGTATCTATCCATACTAGCAACACCTTCTTTCTTAGCGCTTGCACACAATTTATCAATTCCAAGAGTCACATTTCTAATGTAATCATCATTTACATGTTCCAAGAACCCTGTGGATAGGCATAGACTAGCATACAGGAGAGTCAATCTTGCTGTCATTTTGGTGTTGAGGACAAGAATAAAGAAATCATTAAATATTTTACTAAAATAAGGTTATTTCTTTGGGCTTCTTTCCTTTTGCAGTATTCAAGAACAGAACCACATCAGATAAAATATCTATTTAGTTGGGTTTGACAACTCTGACAATGTCCAGCAGAAACTCAAAACCCACACGAAGAGGGGTAGCATGTTATACCATTTTTACAAAGCACTTTCCCAGCAGATAGCAGCACTAGAGTTGCATGCAGCAACCTTTGATGGATTTCCTCCCTCGTCTCTGATCTTCCCCTGTTGTTTCTGAACTTGTGTAAAATTTAGTATCATGTGACAAAGATTTCCACGGTGACTGCCTGCTCTGCTCTAATGGATCATCTTCAATCAGGAAGTGTCACTCAGAATTCCAAGTTCTTCCAAGACAAGTATCTTTTACACAATCTTGAGAATAAATAAGAAATACTGTTTTTCCTTTATGAAACACTTCCCTTTTAAACACTTCACTTATGCTATTGCATTGAAATCCCCAAATAAGGCTTAATAAATAGCAAATAAGAAGTGACAGAGCAACAGAGGTGTTTGTTACACAAACAACAGCAACAAAAAAACCCAAACAACCCTGGGAGGAGAGTTTTGGGTTGTTTGGGGTTTTTTATATTTTCAGTTTATTTATTTATCTGGTAAAAGATAAGCTGTTAGGTGCCATTAACCATGCTCAGCCACAGCACAGGCAGTGATGGTGAGGCTCTGGCACTGCCAGCACTACTGCTCAGCTCTGCAACTACTGCAGGGACAGTTACCAAGAGCCCCCTGTGCCTGCTGGTTTCAGAGGCAGGTCAAGCAGAAGAACAGCATATCCTGTAAAACAGACCTGACTGCCACAGAGCAACTTTCTACTTTGTTCCCACACAAGGACCCCTGTAGAGAGAAGGCAGCTCCTACCATACACAGTCACTTCTTCTGAAATCTTTAGCACACAGGCAGCGTGGCAAGGCAGAGTGCTGGAGCTTTCAAGAGATACTAGAAGATGTAAAGTACAGGCATGGACAAGTGCCTTGTAAAGGTAAGTACCCCCTCTGCTGACCTTAAGATGATATCTTCCCAACAAACTAGAAGTATAGCATGTATATAAGTGCAACTACACCCACCGTATAGGTGTATATACATGCACTGATATAGTCACAGAAATGCAAAAAATTATGCTAGCCATTAATATGGCAATATTTTCTCTCTAGAGAGATATCAATATTAGTTTATTTCTAAGGTCTATAGCTAATTTCAACTCTGGGTCATATTAGCTTCATCTAATAGCACACTCATTTATCAAATATGTCATGCTGCATCAACAAGAAAAAGTGTTGAGCTGCTTTCTAAATCAGCACCTTTTGCCAAGAGTATTTTGGACAATGACACCTGCCCAAGGAATTATTTCTGCTAAACTGTGTCTTAAAGCCCTGTTGGCTGTGGGGCTGCTTCCACTCTTCAGTAAAATCAATGGATACCTTTGACTTCAGTGACAACAGGGTAGGGTTTCATGCTATAAAAATATAATGCCCACAATATTTGTCAAAGCAACTTCATTCTGAAATCTTCTGTCACTGTGAGGAAAACCCAATTACTGGCTCACTATAAAATTGAACTGTGGTTTAAGACCAAGTGCTATATCAAGTTCAGTTGTACGCAGACTAGGATTTAAATGTATATATTTAAAGGGAGAGTTAAAGAGCAGTTTAGGCACCACAACCACCAGCTAACTCATGTTCAACATAAGTCTGATGCAATTCAAACTATGTAGTGTGTTTGTATTTCAGAATGCAATGTGTGTTGGGATATTTGAGCCAGCTCAGTGTCAGAAATCACAGAAATATATGACCTACAATTGTACAGCACTCAGCAAGTCTAATACGTTCAGAGAAGTTTGTTTAAACTCAAGTAATTTTACTTAGTATGAAATTAGGTGGTATAGGAATACACATTGTATTAAGATCAACTAGTTAAAATACATCTGTTCGTATCTGGTGAGCTGGACTTGAAAGTCATCTGTCCTAACTCAGACAAGGCCCTAGAACTGATGTATGAAGGACAGTTAGACTAAAATGGGAGAAAGATGCATGCGTACAGCAGTCCAGGATGGTGAAGGGATGGAACACACCAAAAAAAGAAGAGATCATCACTCAGAAGGTGCATTCGTTTGGGGTGTCTTAATATTCCATTAGAACACACCTGGAACTGCCCTGTGCTATAAGCTGCTTCCAGAAATACCAGCTGCTTATTTCAAAAGTAAGTTGCAAAACATTTGAACTTCTAAAATGACTAAATAATTAGAAAATAAAAGGTCTGAAGAACACAAGAGACCAGTCAAGGCATGAAAACGAGTATAACAACAGCATAAAGTAGTTCTTTAACAAAAACATTATTTTATACAAATTTAGGCATCAGTACAAATGAGAAGCATTACTTTTATGGCTGCTAGATTGCTAAAGGATATTGGAATGCCAGCTCTTAAAGATGAGGATTTTTATCAGATTTGTATTTCGCAGACTTCAGTGGCAGACAACTTGAAATAATTCTGTATCAGCAATAGCATAATGTAATGAGAAAGAGCTCAAACTTTATGAAGTTAACATCATAATCTGTTCTGGTACAGGCCAAATTTAAGTGATTCCTGCTGTTTCTGCCACTTACCTCAGCCATTCACTTTTACCACACTTATATTTGTGTTGATCCCCAGGCAGGTCACTGAAAGCTTTTTTGTTGACAAGAAAACCAGGTAGTGAGGTCAGCCCTTCAACATTGAAATATACAACTATGAGGTAGGATTAATCTAAAACTATCCTGTAGTTCTCTTAACTCCTAAAGCAATTGCTTTGTTCCCACTAGCAGCACTTTTGTACACAAGTAAGGTAAGTGTTAAGCCTCACAAACCATGAAAACTTGAGATAACAGTGGCTGTACATCAAGGTCCATCAGGTGGTGGATATCAAACTGCTGTTCTCAGTGCTGTGGGCTCCATATATTAGCACTCAGAATAGTTGAATCAGCACACAAGTCCATTTCTTGAAAGGTATTAATCTTTTTAAAGGTGAAGAATTAATAACATAGAGAGAGAGAAAGGGTGAAGGAAATGCAATCTGTTACAGGACTGGGAGAGTGCAAATGAAGATTAGAGCTGTAGTTAGCTGTCGCAAGAGATTGTAGCCTCTGGTGAACAAATCCTCTCAACATACTGGCATTTGTCACTCTCCAGTATTCTAGCCTAAATTACATTTAAAATAATTTTGAGACAGTGGAATTGTTCATAACCTGTGTATAAAGAGAATATGAGTTCTGCAGGAGGCTAGAAGTAATGAAAAGGGGGGGGGAGGGAATAGATGCTTTATTAACGTGTATTCCTTGCAGAAGAAATAGGCAGAGGGGAGCAAAGCAGCTTGTATTAAACTACAAGATGGAAATGACTGCAAGTACAGAACTATCTGCATATCTGCAAAATTTCAGAGACTCAGCAGGGCTTTTAAGATAATTTGTGTTTCTCTAATCCCAGTCTTCTACTTAAGGTTTTTTTCTGAAAAGGCAAATGAGGATCAGGAATACATCTACTTCTGTAGATGCAAGCAGGTCAGACACGCTCTGATACGGTCAGCAGCCAAACCCTCCTGGGACTGGAGCTGAAGAGACAGCAACTGGAACTTCCAGTTTTAAAGCCATTTCCTGGTCTTTTTCTCTGCTACTGAAATCAAACCATAAAGCAGGATAGAGCCATTCTAGGTTGCACAGACTGAGAAGGTGAGGCTTGTGTCAGCACCAACACTTTCAGTACCACAAAGGGATGGTGGTACTGAATCCAAGGGATGGGTTCTCAACACCCAGAGCCACACACTCCAGTAGAAGATGACTCAAGGTTGCTGCTACCAGCAGAGCTGCAGGAGAAAGACGGGCAGAACTTCCATATCACAGCAAGTATTCAGCCATAGTGAAATGATAGTGACTTAAACAGCTTTCAGCCAGGCTAATTCATGTCAAATCCCCTAACGATCACTTTTGGGAGTGGTTTTCCCTATGCTATGAGGACTCGCAGCAATTATGCATTTTTATCTGTACTTCTGATATACATATATACATCTGGATATTGATCTTTTTTTGTTCGTTTGTTTTACCTAATCTGGTTTACAACCTCAAGGATAACCTGTGATAAGATTGACCACACATTTACTCCAAGATGAGGTAAAACTATTGCTACAATTAAGGCCTCTCTTTTATTGTAATTATCTATCCCTTTAATGTTGCCATAGGTAGGAAGCTTCAATGGTACACCTGAAAGAGCTGCTCTACACCTTCCTGTTTTCATTTTATTGCCAATTGCTGAAGCATCCCATAAACAGGCCTACATCTTTTCAATCTCCTTCAAGCTCAGTGGGAGAGCTCATATGGAAGAGTTTGCAAGACTGATCTAAAGATTTCACTCTAATCTTGAAAATTAATTTATGAGTAATGACAGAACTAAATTGATGATTTATTTTTTTTTTGCTTTCGTTTACCATTTCAGAGAACATGAAAAAATCTGGTTAGAATACAGCCCAGTAACTATGTTGTACAGTAGCCTGCACACTGTGGCCCAAAACATTGTACAAAGTTATATAAAATAATGGTTTAAATTACATAATGTAGTTACAAAGACATCGTATGATTAATAAAGTACTTGATCGTAAATCCAATGAGAGACAAATGAACAAGCATAAGCAAAAGGCTGAAAGATGCATTTTCAGATGAGTGTGAGAGGAGATGGATAATCAGTGAAGCAAGCAGAAAAGAAGGTTGGTCCATGCTGGCAAAGCACAGAAGAGTCTTGTGATAAGAAGCTGTGGTTAAGGTCAGAAAAGCTCTTGAGAAAGAGAGGGGGAGCAGCAACAAAGGAGCCAGAGCTCCACTGCCTTTTTGCCCATCCTGTCAATTTATCCCTAGGAAATGGAATGAAGTACAGCCAGATGAGGTTGGTAGTATTTACAGCAGTCAACTTTGCTCAGATAAAAAAATCTGGAAGATGGGGAAAAAGCAGCAGAGTAGGTTGATTGCATCTGAGAGAGCCACTGAAACCAAAGCTGAGGGAGTGGCAAAGGCAAATGAAGACAGGAGGATTTAGTGAGATGGTACAGAGGACATGGCTGTTTTGCACCTGGCACATTTATATTCAGAAGGAACAGAACTAGAGTTAGTGGAGCATGTGTACTCTAGAGGTGACATTGCGAGGCAACATGAAAGGTGATACAAACAAAGGTCTTTTACACCGAGGTGAATTGGCTGCAGTCAATTGCCTCAGACTGTGACTATCCTAATACTGAAGTTATGAGTCCTTCAAAGTTATGAAGGCACTCCGAGTTGGTTTAAGACAAAAATAAAAGTTAACTGCAAGAATTAACTTCAACACATTACATCTGTTAACCTGAGTCCATTTCTCTACCACTTTCAAAGTTAATATATTGCTGAGAAAAAATGAAGTGAGGCTCTAGAGAAAGCCTGAAACATAAGCAAAATGACCTCTAAACTAGGTGCTTTACAAAGTCTACTAAGTCTTCTAAGGCAAGGACAAAGGATCGTGTAACAAAAGCCTGCAAAGAGCTCCAGGTATAGAGACACTGGTACCTTTCTGGAAAGTCTGATCAGTACTATACAGGCCACATGATGCTGAGGCTAGTGCAACACTGATGTCAAATGGATTTCAAGAACTCAGATTTATTTCTCTGCCATTTTCTGTCCTGTATCTTAAGCAGCATTGCCTGCAGCCAGTCCTTCTGCAAAGGGAAATCGCTATTCTAGCAACAAGTGCCCCTTCTAACAGTAAAGCCCTCCTTCCCCTTCTAACTGCCCAGAAAGAGCATTGCCTCTCACCTCACTCATTGCTCCTTCATCTGCAGCAGGCTAAAGACTGCACCTGCACCACTAACCTGGGGGTGACTAATTTACAACTATTTCCATTGGAATGCAGATTCAAACATAATTTAACGTAAAATAGTATCTGAATATGAAGTCATGTTCATTAGATGACAACTAAAAGAGCACAAATAGAATTTGAAACTGTACTACACAGCTTCTTGGGACAAGTAACCACCAGTTAACCCTTTGTGGCAGGCTGCAGTCACCCTCCACTCAGGGTAAAACTGAGTCTGCCACTAAGGTATCAGACCAGTCATTGCCCCACCTTTTCCCATTGAGCTCAGTATGCTGAAAACTTTTTCCAGACAGAGCACCCTTTCTTTAAAGCTAGGATAAAACCAGAAAGAGCAAATGGAAGGCAGGAAGATAGGACTCCAATTCAGTTTGGTCTAATTTTCAAATGGAGTCAGTGTTTTTTCATTGTAGATGCCTGCTTACTTATTCAACTCAAGTTCATTCTTAGGGGGATCCTGTCAATAAAGTCAAATCAGGCTTTCTGAGAGCGGTGAGGTTTTTGAGGGTCTTTTTTGAGGGCTTCATTAAAAGCAGACAGTTTCTCTAACCTTTTAGCAGAACCTGTTATCTGATGACGTGAATTAAAGTCTCTCAAATGACTAATAATCATATCAAGGCTGCCATGTCAGCTTGTAGATTTGAATAAGAGGGTCTGAAAACATTTGCATGCCTCGATGTGCCAGTGCTAAGAAGCTAATGTGATAGTGCTGTCATAAAGCACTGGAAAGACATGACTTAATGTAATCTGTCATGTCATATGCTAATCTTCAGCCATTACTTGAGTGCTGTAAGTAAGTAGAAAGCATTTGGGAGAAATCCTTTTCAATTTCTCTGAGTACCACTTCTGCTGCTGGTCAGCTCAAATGGGTTTTGTGCATTTAATGCAGAGCTCAAGTCAAGTTGGTTTAGGTCACACTTAATTAACCAGCACATTGATGGGTTGGGCTAGTACAGCACTATGGAAAATGGGTATTCCTGATACTGCTTAACAAGTAAATATTTCATATGCTGAAGGGAAAAAAAACACCAAAACAACTTTCTCAGTCCTTCATAAGAACGTGTCCTTTCACAAAAATACTGACTTTTTAGCAAGACACTATTTTCTGTGCCTCACTTACCTTGCTTCTATGTGTGAAGACAATTTAAACAAAGATGATGATAAATAGTTAAAGACAGTTCCATCTGTAACTGCAAACTTTTAAAGCACTCGATCTGGACTTGTCATTTAAACAACAATAGACAAGTGGCAGCTTTAAATGCAATGCACTTTTTAATAAGAAGAGAAAATGATCAAAGGGAAAATTTCACTGATTTGTTTTAAGAAAATAGCATCGACATGTTTTTTAGTATAAAGCAGGTAGAGATGCTAACTACAGCACGTGGGATGGAAAATGAAACATCTTCGAGAGAATGTCAGAAAATTCAGGACAATTTTAGCAAAGTGTGAAGGGATTTGGAGTCAACACTTGAAGGTTATTTTACTAACAGCTATAGACTATTCAAATAAAAGCTCAGGAACCCTGTGCCTTTGGCAGCTATGAGGATGTTAGGAGGGCTCAGCAGCTTGCAACCTGCCCCAGCTAAACCTGAAGGCTTTGTGCTCAAGTATTTCAGATCATTTAGATCAGAACTGCCGTAAGGAAATAGGGAACATTACACCCACACCAAGAATAAGAAAACTTTCCTCATTCTGTTTTCTTGGTGGTCATGTTGGAATCAAATCCTGCAAAAGTCAGACATTTCATAGATCTGCAGGAAACAGAGATAGACAGTCTTTACAGTATTAGGTCATTACACTCATTCTCTTGCCAATCCTGGATTGTTCCCCATAGTAAATTCTGAAGTGCTTCATTCAGTCTAAATTTAAAATTAATCATTTTAATAGGACTTCCACCATTCCCAAAGGGAAAGTGTAAAGTATTCCTACCCTGAAGCATCAAGTGTGGCTGTTCCCCCTTCAGATCTAAGCCCTGGCCATGCCTTGCTGCAGCACAGGGAAACCTGTGTTTCAAGCCTCAGTTTCTCTCTGTCTGGCTTTAAGTCATCTGAGTACTTTTGTTATGGAATATACTGGGACCAGAGTTAGCCCATACTTAGGGACAGCAGTTTAAAATATATAGTTCCCAAGATTATTGAAAGCCATATCTGTAGTCCAACATCTTCTGTCATGAAGCATATCCAGATAGTCAGCCAGTCCACCTACTAAAATTTCTAATTTTACTCTTTCCTCATGTAGAACATTAATCATTACAACTTCTTAATGATTTTTGTTTTCCTAACTCCTTCCAAACTATTGACTATCTTTGGATATAATGGTGTGCAGAACTTTAAGATTAAGCTCCTCAGTGCTGTGAGAGGGACTGCAGATCTAGAAGGTGAGGCTGATGCATTTCATTGTCCTGTATTTAAGGGAAACCATGATCTTTTATTCAGCAACAGATAGAAAATAGCTATTTTGACAGACGAGCAAGCTGGACTTCAACAGCATTGACTTGGCTGTCTAGATCATTACCAGGTAGCATGTTTTTCAGAGTATTTGCCTATCACTAGGGACAAACATATCTTCAAACTCACACTGGGCTTTGTCTTTATCAGCTCAAGCTGTAACTCCAGTTTTGTATATATTGATTTCTATCTGAAAGTTTGGTGGGAGACCTAATACATAATAATTCAAACTAACCCATGCAGTGAGATGACTTAGAGGAGATTTTAAAATGTAATACTCTCAGTCTATTCCAATGCATTATTTTCTTCTGAAGGCCATCCCAAAAACTGCAGGTCAATATTTGGTTCACCTGCTGAGGATGCCATGAAGGGCCCTAGTTAACACCAGCTGTGATGGTATTTGCCAACCAGGAGTGTTCTAAAGCTACCTACTGATTTCACTTGTGGTAAGATATAGCCAGACATCAGAAAGAAGCATTTTAAATTACTGTCATCTGAGTTGGCAGGCTACGACTCAGAATGTCTGTGTGCATGATTATGCACACTCTGTTATCCAAACAAAGCAAACAAGGTCTAAGCTAGTTCAAAATTACTATTTATTGGCCCACAAAGTGATACTTATCAAGTGATATTTATACGATTTATGGATGATTTAGTGGTATTTATCACACAATCATGGAGCATCAAAAAAGAACAAAAAGGCATCCATTATTATAAAACCCACTTAAAATTGGTTTCCAAAGTTTATTACAAACTTTTAAAAGAAGATGAAATGTATCCTAAATTTTTCATGGCTTACGATCAATAGACTATAGGAAATCACCTCAAAATGACAATATTAAACTACAAATGTTTGTGTGCACCGCTGCAGATAACTACCTGAAAGATGTAAATCAATAATACAACAGATGGGAAAAAGAGAGATTATTTTTGTATGCAAATGGAATGACTTAAACTAGTACAAATCAGACATCGAGTCTGTTCAGCAAAAGGTTTTCCGAAGGTTATCGAATTTATATTTATTAGGGATTTCTTCTTGTCATTGGGGGGGAACATTAACACCGGAAAAATACAGGCGTGAGATCATCCATATTGCTTCCTCTCATATCAATATCATCTTATTCTTCAGAAATATGATGCAGTAGTTCCAAAAGGAGATAAAGCTTATAGGAAGGCTAAGTAAACTATGATTTAGAAATAATAAACAAGACAAACAGATTAACAGACTAACTGCAGAAAGAAACAATTAAAGGCAGAGAAAAGATTGCAACTGTTTAAAGTCTCCTCAGCCCATGTTAAATAGATTTCCTCAGCAGGACTTTTTCAAAGTCATTTATAGCTTGATCTGTTTGTGTGAGAGTGATGACAGTGGCAGGCACCTTACAGGATAGCTTTGCAGGACTCTGACATCTGAATGAGAAAAACAGATCTGAGGATCCCTTTGTATCTATTTGCCAGTTATAAGGTAATTTGCTGATGAGATTATTTTTAATACTATGTTAATATCAATTAATGAAACTAATATGGACTAAGGAAAGAACAGTGGTTTTCATTTTCACTTTTGGTTTAATGTAACACAAGAAATCCATACTTAGTATTCTCCAGGTCTTTCAAGTTAGGAATGAAGTGAGCAGTTTCCTCATTTGGGAAACCTATCACTTAGCATATCAGATTAAGCAGAAATACTTGCACACAAAGACAGACTTTCCACAAGTACCACCATTTTCCACAGTAAACTAGACAGGTTGGATATTTGTAGGACTTCATAGATGTTCCCTAGACAATCTGCTAATGTCATTAGGCACAGAGACTGAGGTGGGTCCCCCATTTTCTTTGGCTCAAGTTTTGACCTCCCCTAAAAAGCCAGCGGGCACCAATTTAGTTCCTTGTTTTTCCATAAGCAACAGGGCCAATGGCAAACAGTCAAAATACTCCCTTAGAAGCTTGAAGTGGCATTAATATGAGTTCGAGTTTCTACCAGGTCTTTGAATACAGAATTTAGACTTTTCTCCCATAACATTACACATATGAATGTTCTGAAGCTTCCATTACTTGTAGGTTTTTATAAAAATAGAAGACTGTTTGATTTGGATGGTTGCATTAAATTAGGGGATATTAATAGATTATACCCACAGCCTCAAAAGTAATTGCCAGTTGTCTACAAGTGACTACTTCTATAGGAAGGCCAAAATTATCAAAGCAAACCACAAACAGTAATTCACAAGCACCAAACACATGCTCAATGTTTACCTTTCTAGGGCTGTGCCTCCAGTTTAGGCAGAAACTTCATTACTTCTCAATACAATAGACAGTGGTAAGAATTCAGATACTCAGCTTTATTTACAAATGAATGTCCTGTTTTGGGGCAGCTGTTGCAGCATGACAACCTAGAGACATATATATACTTGCACTCAGACCTAAAATGAGTGTATTTGGAAAGCAAGAAGAAAAAAAGGTATATTATAAGATCCTTAGTAGTCCTATTGCACAGGCAAATAAGAGGACTCCAGATTTTCTTTAGTACAGATTTTTTTCCCAAAGGACATTCATCAGTGGCAACCTAATAACAAACATGATAGCCAACAAGAAACCTAAAAAGTGCATCTGAGTAGAATATATCCATTCTGAAGCCTGAAGAAAATTAAGTAAAACAGCTAAAGAGAGCTCTTGTTTATACACAGGGATTCAAGTGAGATTAATGCACCTTAAAATTTCTGCAGACTGCTAACAGGGCAGTTCTCCCCTCAGAGGAACATTTGTGTCCAAGAGCTGTAACTAGTAATGGAGCCTATTCAGATGACACAACAAAATGCTGTAGCCTGTGCTCACCATGACTGGACACACACACATTTACATCTGATTCTAGACACTCAAGCTTGTACAAGTCTGCAAAACAACTATACTCTGCATTTGCACAAAGCCTACAAATTGCTCTAATGTCTTCTATGCAAGTAGTTATAAACCTGAAGCTGGCTCAGGGGAAAAAAAACATCTCTGTGAGTATATCTTTCTACAATGCTTATACTTCAAGCAATGGCATCTCTGACTTATTTTTAACTTCTATTCAGCCCAACATAAAAAAAGTACATTTTTCTTAGGTTTTCCCCCCCTCTTTCCTATTTTATGCCAATTTTGTATTTCACAGTAGCTATAAATAGATTAAAAAATACCTGTATCAACCCAGAAAATAATTCGGGACACAAATAATCAAATGCTACTGCATAGCATGTTTAATTTTCATAATAGCTGTACACTGAGTACTCTTGGAATTTTCAGTTACACCTCTAGGGTGAAGTCTCACATAGTAGGGTAAACATCATTTAAGAAGTATATCAGAATAAGGATATGAGCAATTGTTATTGTGTATGCTTTGAAATGTCATCACCAATGTTGACCTCTGACAAAGAGCACGTGGGAGAACACATCAATAGATCTTAATGTAAAAGCTCAGCTAGGTGAAAAAACCAACCCATTATATCCTCTGAGCAGTTCTGAGGACACTGATGCCCCAAGTAAACAACAAAAGAAGTACATATCTGGGAAGAACTACCTGAAGAGTAGAAATGCAATAGAAGGGTCTCCCTCAAGAAAAGAGGGGCCTAACAGTCACTCCAGAAAGTTGATGATTTCATAAGACAGGCCCCTTTGTTAGGATCTTGTTTTTAGATAGGATGACAACAGAAATCAAGTTTCAAGTATGCAGTGGTACCAAATTGGAAGAAACAACAAATTGTGAGAAGCAACATAATGAGATCTAGAAGCCATCTGATCTTCTAAAAATCCAAGTTAATAGATATTAAATGCAATTTGATGGAAGTATTCACCCATGAAGGAAACAAAGCCTACAAAATGATAAAATACTGTAGTCTGCTGATCAAGGAAAGATTACTTTGAAAAGATATTATATTGAAATGATTGCTGGTAGAGAGTTATTTGTCAGAAGGAAAGCAGACAGGCATTCTCATGTGAATTCAGCAGTCTCCAACCACATGGCTATGCTTACAGCCTAACAATCTAAAACCCATTTTATTTTAGGTATGAAATAAGATCTGTTTGAGACATCAGGGTCTCTACTAACTGAGCCAAAGTCAACTTCTTGGATGGTGAAATGGTGTTTCCAAAGGATTTTAGACTTCAAAATAGCTATTACTAAAGGGATATTCAGTTTTGAGTTCAAATTTATCTGTACAGAAGACTTGAAAAAGGATTAGTTTACACACAAGGACCATACATCTGCATAGATAGTAGAAGGCTCATACAGTCAGGACTGTGTCCATCTCTAGAAGTATCACTGGAATTCACAGCTAATTACCACCATTATGACAGATCACCACATCATGCTCTTCCACATTGAGTGCCCTGTGATCACCTGCAGAGTAGGTAGGGTGGGTTTATTCTAGTCAAAAAAATCTATAAATAAAATATACACTAAAACCATAAAAATAAAACCCAAAACCACACTCAAACAAAAGCCTATCAATAGAACAGACAAGTCAACCCTCAAAAAGTTTATATTAAGGTAAGAAAAAGCAAATAATCTACCAAAATGTGGAAAAAAAAAAAAAGGGCAAAACCAGCAATATCTTTAGATGCATCATAATGGTATTTAGCCATATGAGAGGTATAAATGGCTTTCTGCAGTCTTTCCATACTTTTTTTCCCAACAGGCTAGAATATCTACAGGCAAAAACTGAAACTCTTCTTACCTAGGAGGCCAAATACCTTCCAGCACACTGATGCATAGCCATTGGGGAAAGCTGTTTCAAACTGGCAACAGTCTTTTGAGGCTACCTTTAAACGTTGAGATAGGAAAGCTGAAGGAAAACAAGTGCTACAACTAAGGTTTGACCTGGCTGAAAACTGGATCCCAGTGTGTGATGAGAGACAACACTGCAAGGGAAAGATGGGAAAAAGTGACAGAAAACAAATGGAATGCAAGGGGAAAACCCCAAATATTTTAAGTCTGACGGTCTTCTCAGTGCCTGTACTCTGCAGTCCTCATTTGGCAGAACAACTTTTCTTCTTTTCCTGATGCTGAGAGTCATTTCTCCTTTCCCTCTCCTTCTACATTTTAGTACTGCCTTTGGCATATCAGAGCAAACAAAGATAATAACATAGAAAGGACTAAATTTCTCAAAAATGTTTTATTGTCAATTGTAATTCAGGTTTAAATGGACTCTTGGTGGTTAGGGAATTGGTCTCAATCATACTTTTTCTGAATGTGATAACACAAAGTGTAAAGTACAAAATATGACTATTTATCAGCATTGCAAGAGCTGCCTTATGGGATCTCCTCTTTCTTTTCCATTCCACCCTCTTTGGAGTCCTTTTGTCATTACAACACCTTGCCTCACCACGGTTGTTCTTTATCCGAGTACTCTTCTAGACCAAAGGACTGGAAACAAAAGGGGGGAAAGGAAGAAGGAAAACCATCTCACATTCATGGCTTTATCTATGTGCTTACATCCATATGCTTTCCTTCCCACCCCCCATCTTCTTCCTGCCTTCTGCCAACTAAACTTAAAAATATATATTTTCAGTATGTGATATTTAGTGAAATGTCTCAGGCAGTTCATCAGTTTATCACAGCTAATACTAGTTTTAGACTTGAAATAAGTAGTACTTTTTTTTCTGGCTCATTATATATACACACACAGTTTCAAAGATGACCTCAAAATTCACTTGTAAGCACTTCAACTGACATTAACATCATCTAGAGAACTCTGTTCCTCTAGAATATCTGTGCATGTAGGTGCTACTAGCCTTCTCTTCAAAACAAAAGGTTGTTTATATTGAGTGTCATTCATTCACTTTCATTTTCACCCACACAGAAGAAAGTGACAAGATCCAACTTTCAAAGGGATCAGACCTTTGACCAACCTGACTTTCCACACAGGCTGAGGAAGGTTCAAGAGAGCAATAGAGGAACTCTGACCTATCCTTGTTCTGTGAAACAGACTGTAAATGCAAACCAAGAAGCATGGCTTCACTCCTCAACACATAGAGGACAATATTAAGGAATGCAATGAAGTGTTTCCCAGACTGTCAGCTCTTAGAAAGATGATCCACAGCTTTGATAGAAATGTCAATATTCCACCAGGCATAAATGACCACATCAGATTTGTAAAGAGAAACTTACATAAAGATGGAGTAAGACACTGGCTGATTAGACTACACTAGAGTTCTTATAATGCTAAAAGAAGTAAGGTACAGGTCTGAAGGACTAAACTCAGCCAGAAAACAGTAAGTACAATGAAGAATATTACGTCTACGTTTGGGGAGATTTTTAATTATGAAATAATTGAAGTATGAAATAAAAGGATTAAGAAATAGCCCACTAGAGTTTTCAGCCCCTAAGCAGCATTGAAAATCCAGTCTATCAGCACTTTTGAAAATTCCATCCCAAAGCTTTCTACCAATATCTTTCAATACAAAGAATGCAGACCTTGTATCTTCAGCCTTATCACTGTCAACTCTACAGGTAGGCAGTCAGGGGTGTCTTAGTTAGGGGTGCAAATACTCAAGATAGATCGAAATCATCCAGCAGACCAAAGAAATATTACCTTGTATAGTAAATGGAAGAGAACTAATGTAATAGGGATGAAGCTGGAAGCATGCAGTCTGTGGATGTTGGAAGTGAAGAAGTTGAGATTGAGAAAGAGCTGATGAAAGTGGTGTAAATGGGGTGCTGAATGACTTAACCACTTATTTCCTCACGTTTTGTTTGTGTTGGCATACAGGAGGTCTAGCAACCTTAACCAGAAGCTGATAAAATCTGAGTGTGTGGCTAGGTAGACAGCAAACTAGACAAATAAAAGTGTAATATACATTATCACAGACCATAAATAACATTGGCTAAGAAAATAGAACAGCTTTGCTTCATAATCACAAAGTAGAGGCATAAGTACTATGCAGCATAAAACAACACAGAGCTGAGTGGAAGTGGAAAGGTGAACTCAAGACTTCTGTGATTTTAGCTCAACAGAAGGCAGTAGCACTTGCAGACCTGTTTAGTAGTAGTTCAAGATACCATATATGTCTTTGTCTACAAATCATGCTGTTAGCAGGAAAGATGCACTGAGGGAAAATTCTGAGACATGAGAGCTAGCCCACTTCAACTGAAAAAGGAGGGTTCAAACACATTCACTGCACAGGACAAAGGAATATGTTTTAGGAATGACTGACATCAGATCTCTTAAGCTTCAGAGGAGCCCAAGAAAAGGTGTCACATTCAAAATAGTAAATGACAACATGGAAAATGGTTAAGTGGTGTATGCTATACAATACTCCATCTATAACTCCACCAGTGCATGGGAACTGCAACAGTGAATAGGACCCATTCAGAAAGGTTCCAAAACTACCTACTTTTTTTTTTTTTTTATGAGAGAAAGTACCTAGTGTTCCCTCCATGACAATTTCTTTGCCATAATATCCTAAGCCAGCACAAGATAAATAACTTTGTGATGTCCACCTAGAAGTCCAAAGCATATTCCAATAAATCATACATAGCATTCTGTATGGTTAAATGGTTAACAAGAACTATGAAAGGCAAGCATGACCATGGATAACTCACTTTATTGACTGGAGAGGCTTCCAAAAGCATGGAGAAAAGTAGAATGGAGGGTAATACCACTGCCAGTGGTATTCTAACAAAAGTCTAACAAAGGAGAATAGGCAAATTCCTTACATCATGAATAGATAGATGGGCTTCTCTTCAGGTTTGCTTTGGGGAATAGATTTTTCCTCTTTGAGCAAATCTGAAGTTTTGTTGTTTAGGTTTTTTTCTTTTTTGCCCCACTATTTTATTTTTGTTTCCATTTTGGTGTTTTTTTCCTGTTGTTGTTTCCCAACTATACCTTGCAGATACAGAACAAAGTTTAAAAAAAATAATAATTTTTT
>JANHGL010023155.1:0-13107 GCA_024611195.1 Ceyx melanurus | reverse complement strand
CAGGGGGGTTGGACTAGATGATCTTCTAGCTCCCTTCCAACCCCTCACATTCTGTGATTCTGTGATTCTGTGATTCTGTGATATGTGCCAAAGCAAAAGTGTAGTAATACATAGCAGCACAGAGTTTGTGTGCTAAAATATTTAACTGACACTAAAATTAAGTAAAGCTTGTGAACAATTATGCTCTGTGTTCTTTGAATGCTACTTAGGTAAAGGAATGATACCTGAATCCTATTCTTTCAGAGCTGTTGTAATAAAAAGACTTTAAAACCATCTACAGATTATAACATAAATCTCTTGACCTTTACAAACTGATAAAAACATCAGCGACACAATATTGTAAACTGTGTCTCAAGGTAGTACAAATGTGTACCAATAGTAAAAAAGTAATTAATGAAAGAAATCTAGAGGATCTATAATTCCATTTTGGACTACAACTACTGAAATAACTTGAGCTGCTCAACACAGTGCAAACACTTGTGTTGAATATCTCAAGTATTTTTATCATAAAATGGATATATATTTAAATTTATATCATATTATAAATATTTTCATTTTGACCATTCCCAGATAAAACAATTTGCTTTGGACAAAGTTAATTTTAAAAACATACAATGTCCCCAAAGAAAAGCTTTGTTCAGTTCACAATTAAAGTTTAAGTATCACATAAAAAATCAATTTATAGAAACACTACTGCTCCAATTTGCTACCTAATACTTTTCACATTCCTGAAAATGGACCAGTGTTGTTTCTTCCTGTTTCGTTCTTCTTCAGGACACTTTAGGATTGAATTTGTGGGAGCTTTTACAGAAAACTGCATAAAAATGGGAAAGAATATCAGGATTCAGTTCACTTCTTCAATCATCAGGACTGCAATTATGTAACTTGTGTTGTTTGATGCTCACCTGTGGTTGCCAGGAGCTGCAATTTACATTAGTGTAGGTTTGTTGGGTTTTTTTTAATGCTAAAGGGGAGGCTGTGCATTTTTTTTCAGTTAAAACTAGTGTAACTTATGAGAAATTGCTGATGCAGGCAGCTTATCAAGTTTCAAGGAAGTGTTTGCATATTTATGTGGAATAGAAGAACATTCACATCTGCATTAGGCACGATATAAATAAATCTAAAGGGGTTGTCTTCTAATTCTATAGCATTTTAACTTTATCAGTAGAATTTAAGTAATATAGCCCTCCATTTAAAATGTATTAAAATCTTGATGAGAAAAATACACAGTATGTATTTCATGGGAATAAACAAATCCATAGTAGTCTCCTCAGCTATATAATTGTGTCCATGCATATGATCAAATAATTAATATTTGTCAAGTGACTGGATTAACAAATTACTTGCTGTATCTGTAACTGGTCACATGTATTTTTGGATACCACCCAATTGCAGAACACAAAAGTATTAAATTACTTCAGGTCATGATAATGACAGTCACAATCACAAAAAAAAAAGCCCTCAAGATTTACCAAGTCTTCTGGGTCTTTTTATGAAGACGCTAATAGAAGTTGAAGGCAGTTTTACTTTATCTCAAAGCATATTCCTTCTGAGCTATTCAGCTGCCTTAAGTGCACTTCTTTAGCCTGTTCAACAGTGCTGAGGGAAATCTGTGTAAACCTAGAGGAGTTTTGGGGACACACATAGTTGTATTCAGAGCCTGATCAACTGGCATCCTTGTCTTTGCCATAGATTTTTTTTTCTGACAAAAAAGATGTCCTGCTTCACTACAGTAAATGCATTTATATACCATCAGTTTCAGATGAGAAAACAGCAAACATCTTCACATAATAAATACCAGGGATATGTTTTGTCCTTTCTTCTAAACAACATAAAAAGACCTCTGCCAACTACTTTCTGGGAAAGAAACAGCAATATTGCAAATGTAGTGTGTACAAATCAGCTACAAGAGAATGCCCTTTTGTGATTAGACATTTGTGCTGTTGACTGTGGTTTGTAATTTTAAAGAGAGACTGAAAACACTGGGATCTAAACTTTTCTGGCAGAATTTAATTTATAAACTTTCTAAATTTATATTTAAGAAATATTTTCTGATTTAGTGCCTTTTCTGGAATTCTTTTGAATTAGGAGAAATGAAACCAAATTATTTATAATATAAGTCACAAGCTTGCTCAGCATCAGTCTGTCATTGTGAATACTAGATGCATTACAATTGAAATCTCTGATACATTTTTACCTTTTTTTATTCCCTAACCATGTGAGTTATGCCTGCTATACATCTCTGGCAATTTACCTCTTCTTTTAAAGAACGAATTGCAAATGAAAGATAATGTGGATGCTAGAGCAGCTCTATTAGGATCTATCAAATATTATTTCAATCTATTATGTATTCTTATTTTCTAAAGACCTTACTCATTCACTATTTTTTCATGTACAGTGAGAACTACTTAAATAACTACAAATTTAATTAATCCTCACTTGTGAAGACATAGTAATTGTTCTGCCTTCAGATACTGTCACAACTGTTCCACAGTTCCTCCTCACACTCTTATTGCTCCTTTAGTTTTTCTTGCTATAGAAATATTAGGGGGATATCTACATGTTTTCAGATCTTGAATCTTAATCTGTTTAAATTAATATGACTA
This sequence comes from Ceyx melanurus, assembly GCA_024611195.1. NCBI lineage: Eukaryota > Metazoa > Chordata > Aves > Coraciiformes > Alcedinidae > Ceyx > Ceyx melanurus. The sequence continues at coordinate 10,501 of JANHGL010023155.1, read as the reverse complement.
AAGCCAAATAAACTGTGGTTCCATGCCTGTACAACCAGTAGATCATGGGCTGAAGGTAGTATTTGCATAGTGGGACCTAGAGAGAGTGCTTCTCCCTGGCTTAGGAGCACATCTGAAGAGATGAATTTCTCTGTATTGTCATGCTCATTCAATGCAAACATAATGTCACTGGACATCAAACATATCCAACTGGTATAAAACTATCAAAATTTAGGTCTTCATAACACTCCCCTTCCTGTTTATTTCTGTGTTATTGAAATATAACCTGGGACAACCAATTTCACTCATGTTTCAAATTCTCCTTCAAACAGCAAGCAACTGGTAGCAAAGATGTGAGGGGAAAAACAGAGCAGCAGAAAAAACTGTCCAATTTTTTTTCCTTTCAAATTTTAAATAAAATAAAGAAGACCAGTACAAGAACCTATCCATGCAGATCCATAAGATAAAGCTTATGAAACTCATACCCATGAGTTATATTTCATGCAGAAAGCCCAAATCAGGGCTCCCTTATTTGTCTCTGCTTCAGCAACATGTATTGCAATCAAGTGAACTATACTATAATCATGAATTAACAGTTTCAAAGCCTTTTGATGACAAACACCATCCTCAATCTTCTGATGGAGGTCAAAGTGAATACCAGTGAGAACGATCAGACCTATATTTGTCACAGATAAAAACATCCTTTATCATTTCTTTTGGTTGATACCAAGCTCCAGAAAGCTTAATTAGGGAAAGATCATTTGAGGATAATGTATCCAAGAAGATGGTACCCATCTGACTCTGGAAAAGACTGCTCTGTATGCTTTTGGAGAGCTTACATTATCAGCCATCTCCACCTCCAGTAGATTTGCAAATCAGAATAGTATCTGCAGCAGTTAGTAATTTAGATGTAAATATTAAGCTCTTGCATTTGAAATAATGTTGTTCCAGAGACGGTCAGCTATGTCTTTACAAAGTTTGCTTAAAATAAATTAATACATGGCACAGTTGGATATAATTATTTTTTATTACTGAAATAAGTCCATGAAATTTTACAGTGCCTGTTGTGCAACACCCACCATTTTCCTGATTGCTTAATGAATGATTCTGAGTTACAGCACCTCCATCTTGTGGTAAGCTTGAGAAATATATCTTAGCTCTATCTGCCAAAAAGTACCTCTGAAAAAATTAATATTATATAGCTCTATCTAGATTTGAGCTTGTCTCCAGGTCCTTCGGGGAGTTTATTTTAGTGTGATTTCTCACTGCCTCCATTTTGCACTGCACCCCATTTTGTCAGCTGGGACAGTCCTCTCTGTCCATGCAGTGACCTTGTTTCCCAGAGGCTGATGGCAGGAATAACTTGTCTTCCTCTAAGGAGTCAGGGAGGTGCTTTGATGCCATGGAGTGACAGCTAATGCTCTCAAGGAACAGTAGTATTTAGGCATTGAGAATTGTAAAGGCTTATAAATACCTGTCATGGAGGAAGCTTGCAATTATCCTTTTTCCATTGCAATTGTAAAGGCTTTTTCTTGAAGCTGAAACATCAAAGCAGAAGTTTTTCACTGCCACGGTTGACTAGGAGCTGGAAAATGTGTGTGTGTATGTGTGTGTGTGTGTGTGTGTGTGTGTGTGTGTGTGTGTGTGCAGCTGCATTTTGAACTTAAAGTTAAATATCAGAATTTATACAAATTTAATATTAAAAGATTAATGTTTTTCAAGTATGAGAAAAGATCCTTCATGACAATTACTGTCCAAACCCTAGCTGATGGTTGGTCATTCTGCACTCTTGGTAGTTCACTAAGTTATTGCAGCAGTGCTCTGTTTTACAGGTCAGCTCTAGATAATTAGCACCAAAAGCTAATTGTTTTGTTTTGCCACAAAAATCATGGGGTTTCTGTCAGTTCATTTTTTCAGTCTGTCAAAGCCACTTTGAATGGCAATTCCATCCAATATTTAAATAAGGAGTAGTACATCATCTGGACCAGAAGTTAAAACTGCATTGTAATTTAAGAACATAAAAACTGATGTGCTGAGATGTCCAGTATCTCCTCTTTCACAGTGGTAGTGAAAGCACAGCAGAGTAAGTACCACAAACCAGGAAAATTTAAACTTGTCCTTGCTCTCCTACGAGCTACTGACTCTAGGAAATCAGCAGTTTAGTGAATTCTTAATTTGGTATGTGCATTTTGACCTTTCTCTTCAATATCAGGAAAGGAACTTAGTTCTTTTTTTTTTTTTTTTCTGAAAAACCCTCCTGTAATAATTAATTCAAAACCTGATGATGGATTATGTGAAGAAACACTTTGTTTGCTTGTCTTAAGCTTGCTTCCTCAAAATGTTTTTGTTATACTTCTTGCATATTGAGAAAGTGGAAAGTGTAATTCACAGCTCAGCTTGTGAACCATTCCTGCTTCTCTATTTCACCTTTGCTTTGAGTAGAGTGAGTTGAAGTGTTTTCTAGTTTGTTCTTTCCTAGCAGTTTCAAACAGTTGACTGGCATTTTTGACTGTTGCTGTGTAATGAGCTGGCATTTTTGGATAACCCTGTCTGGGAACTTTAACATTTCTTCCTTGAGTGGGAACAGCTTCTTAGCAGATATCTTGGATGTGTAGTTTATTTTCTCCATACATGTTATTTTGTGTTTATTGGTATTGAGCTTCATCTGCTATTTTACTGCCTTGTTACCTGCAAGATCCTTCCACAGCTTTGCTTTAGACTACTCTGAGCAATCCTGTGTGAGGAAGGGGATGCTACAGCAAAGCCTTTATGGGCAAAGTGTATTGGACTGAAACTCAATTCAGGTCAATTGTTCTAACATTTCTGTCTCCAGGAGAGAAGAATCAGGCCATCAGTCCAGAAAACCATTACCTTTTACTTCACTTTTTGTCATAGTTCATATTTTAACTCTAGGTTTACGTATGTGTTTATATTAAACTTTGCTCTCAAAATCAGAAGGTGCAAAGGGATGTGCATTGGTGAGGATCACAGGAGGAAAAGCAAAAATATCGTTTTCTCTCCTTCTACCTAAAAAGGTAATGGCTTCGATATTATTCAGCACTCTCTGGCTCACTTCCCCCTTATAATTGTATCTGTTTCTCATTGTTAAAGATTCCTCATCCAATCTAGCCTATTATTTCTGAAATCTGTAGAAAGGTTAGTGAGTCTCTAGAGTTGTGATTACTTTTTCTAGCTGACATTTATTGATCTCATTACCTTCATGCTCATATTTCAAAAACTTTTTTTAAATATTTTGTTACCATTTCAAAGATGACAGAAATGCTACAGTGCTCACTGTATTAGAACTGTATGTAATTAAAATTTGTACTCTGTGTTTCATCAGAAATTCACTGTCAAAACCTCAGCATGTGTTGTTTACAAATTAGATTGTTATAATTAGAACACAAAATAACTGAAAAAAAAAAAAAAAAAAAGACTAAATCTATATTTGAAACAACATCTATTTCATTTCTACACAGAAAACGGTGACATTTTGGACCATAAGCAAGTTGTTAGAATACCATACTTTGAATGAAATCAGATTAAATCCACACCTGTGCAGATGCCAGCAAGCTCAGGGACCACTTAAGCAATTCTTAGAAGACACAATAGAGGAGGTAGGAGCTGTGCAATTCTTTTGCTAGCTTTTTATTTAGGAGTGAATTTCACCTTTTGCTTTTATTGCATGCTGCCTTTCTTAATAATTGGCAGGGAAATTTAAGTCATTATAACATTATCCTTAATTTTCTTCTATGGACAAACAAATCTAGGCCATAATACACTCCAAAACCTCTTAGCATACTTGTCTGTTCTAAAGAAAATATGTAGGTGTCAGTCTACTTGTCTCTTCTAGAGAAAGTACGTAGGTGTCAGTCATGAAAAGAACTATTGTTTCAAAGACACCTAATAATGTGAAGGACTCCACGTTCAGTAAACATCTGAATTCCAGAGGATACCAGCTGACAAATGCTGCTGTCAGCCTGAAATTTCTCCTGTGCCTTTCATGTCTTTCTTTGTAAAGTTTTTTGAAAGGTTGTCTGCCAAAGCGTTAATGTGGACAGATGATGAAATGCTGGCAACAGGAGACACACAGAACTAACAGGGTGATCTTGTGGTACTGCATAATAAATACTTCCATGGAAACATGAAGATCTGAGATAGCTTAGGTAGTACAATGGTTTAATAGGTGTGAACATCTCAGACTCAAGTCCTGTGATGCTTTGCTGAAGATTGCTAAATCACCTCCCTCTCATTGAGTTTCTGAAAAAATAACATAATAGTTATTTCACTGGAGAAAGGGAAAAACAGCATAGGAAACAAAAGTTGATGTTTAAAACACTTAAATATGTATTCCTGCATTATTCAATTAATACAATTATTAATTATTATAATTAAATTCGATTTTGACCCTTTTATACATATATAATATATGTGTTTATATATTTATTAAAAATACAGATATATAAAAAATGCATTTTATTGGTGACACTTCAGCACACTTTATATTAACTTCTTCTGAAGTTATACAAGAGAGTTGCTTTTTCCTTGTCTGTTTTTATCTGGAGGGGCTTAGGGAATTACCATAACAAGTGGCCCTCTCCATGGAGAAACTCTAGTTACTTGTCACTTCCTACCTATGACCAGAATGTGAAGAGTTTCCAGGTCAGTGTTCTTTATCCAACTTGTGTGACCTCGCAAGAATTTCCCCTCAACCCTTGCTTTTACCAAGCTGAATTCTCATTACCTTTGTAAAAAGAAGCATGACTCCTTCTCTGAAAAACAGAACTTGAAAGTCCTTTGTAAAAAATGTACATGATCTTATTGCAGTTAATAGGCCTCAAAGACTGAAGATGCAGCCAGAAAAAAAAAATAACATATATGTGCTGATAGTCTATAGGTGCCTAATGACAATGTGAGCACAAGACAAAAAGGGTGAAACTAAACTTGCCAAGCTGAAATTATCTATAGAAATAGTTGTAGGTGTTGAGTATGTTCCTTGAGGCAATGGAAAATTAATAAATAAAATAATAAAATAAAATAAGCTACAGTTTCAGATAATACCAATAGAGAGGAGACACCTTACTCTGCCCATGGAAAAATCTACATGGTGGAAGTTCCTTCATCCTTCCTTTGAAATGGGAATCCACTTCTATTCCTAGGCTGTTTATTTACAGTTGTGCCTGGATTACTCCTGGAAGAAATGACTATGAGTAGGAAAAGGGATTGATGGGCTGTGGTTATGTTGGTTATTGAAATTAATGTGTCTCTGGCTATGTTTGGATACCGTGTCTGTCTATGGGGAGCTGAAGCAATATTTTACTTCTCTTTACATCCTTTTAAAGGAATTTAAAAATAGCTGTTCTCCAGTTAATATTCAATTCTCATTCGTGATAATAAAGTGTAATAACTTTACTCACCTTTCAGATATTAAGGCCACTTGCACATGCAGTGCTAACCCTAGGAGATCAGCATGATCACCACCGATGAGCAATAAAAACCATGAATCACCTCTGTTGTGGATGTCCAGCAAGTAATTAAAGTTTCGTTGAGAATTAGCAGTAAGAAAATGTAAGAAAACTACACGACTTGAAATCCAAAAAAGAAATTGATGTATTAAATATTCATGCAAATATAATAAATTGGCAAGTTCATGAAAACACTGCTACACTTTCATCTCTTTCATACAGACTCTTCATGAAGAAAAGGATTTGCTACTCAAACAGAACTGAAGCTCTGGTATATAATTTTCATGTCAGTGGCTATCTGCCATTATCCTTTCTATGTCCATCCTAGTTTAGATAAAGAATATACATAACCAGTAAGTATATATTTATTTTTTTTTACTGAATAAAGATAGATTATATCTTTACATCACTGGACACACACTGTGGAAATATTGAGCTCTTGTTAATACAAGATTAAAATTGTATTACTGACCTATTAATTTAATGAATGGCATGTCTAGCCATCTTCTGAAAATAATAAGAATTCTTGTGTATTTTTAACAGATGATGAAATCATCAGTCTTCCCCTGTATCACCTAGTAACACTTAACATTCTCCTTTATGACCATGGCTACACTATTAGGAATTCTGACAAAAACTATGAAGGAAATACTCTACTGTCTTTTTCTTTTTTCCTTTTATTTATTTTTTTTTGGTGGAAGTAATGCAAAGAGGTTGCTGAATGTCACATAAGAGATATATCAAAGAAAAGATAGAGTGAGGATGAATTATTTGAATGAGATTCTTGTTCAACTATATGACTTTCTTAAAGCTAGTGGAGCATGAGCCTATATGAAAATAGGGCATGATTTACCACTCCTCACTGATGCACACACACGCTGTTTGGTTTGATCAGCATGAGGACTGCTGTATTGCTGGCTCTACAATTAATGGCAAGCTGTAGACTATAAAGTGATTGTTCAGCACTTTGACATTCTGAAAAGCTCCATCCAAAGTAAAATGATGTCATTGATTCTGCATGGATTAGAGATTAGAATAATTCAGCCATCAATGCTTCAAATGTAAAAACCTTGACAGATTCAAATTTGGGTAATAGAAAGCTGCTTACATAAGTGATTCAGAAGAAGAATGTAAGTACTATTTAGATAAAAAGAAGCAGCCTAGGATTAAAAATGTTTAGATAAGCGGTATTATGTTTACTTCAAATGCAGTAAAATAGGGAAGAACTAAAATATTCGAAATTATTTAATGAAATAAAGACAAATAATAATGAAGCTTTTACTAATACTTCAGGAAAAAAATGTAATTGGTGTGTTTTACAATTTGGGAAATAAAGAGCAGAGATTCAAAGTTGTCATCTCTGTGAAAGCAAAACAAAGAAGCTTTACGCAGACCAGCTCACCTTTCATTTTTACATTCACTGGGAGCTCTAAATAAGAATAAAACTTTACAAAATGTTGCCCAAAATATATATGCTGCACTGAGAAGACCAAATCAAACATTCAGGCTAAAATCTATTCATGTGATGTACAGAAATGTTGACTATTTCTAATATATAGTTCTAATTTACAAAGAATTAGGACACTTTTGAGACACCAGGTAATGTCTTCAGGTATAATAACAGAACAACTAATGTTGTAGTGAGAAGTTCCAGGCTTCTATAAGTTTGTTACCATATGTTAACATACATAATAGGTTAAAGTTTCTAGCAAAACTGATTCTGTTTACCTCAAAAACTGCCTTTGGTTTCAGAGGAGCAGGAATTCACTTTTCATGTGAGTTCTTGAGGAATCAGCTGTAGTTGTGTTGCTCTCTCTCAATCAGTACCACGAGGGAAGACCATTTGTAAAAATCACATCTGTCTCAGAGTATGTTCTTGCTGTAGGATTCACCTGGGTTCTTCTGTGCTGGAAAACATCCCGTGCTAAACTAACTCAAGTGAGAATAAGCAGTCTGTGAAATAGTCAACCTGTGTCTACACACCCTCCATTCTTGTTTGGTTGCTAAAGTAAGATTTCTAGAGGTGTAGTGCTAGAAGACTGTGTTCTTTGAATTTTCTAATGTTTTTAGGCATTTAGGGGAATTTAGGGGCATTTTAGGCATTTTTAGGCATGTAGGGGAAGGATGTCCTTGTTCTTTCTAGTGGATCTAGCCTGTATCCACACTGAGGAATGGTTATGTCAGCAGCTGGCAAATCATGCCAATACAGGAGGTAGTTCTTACCTATACAGCACAGAATACCTGCATAATGAACTTAGGGTGCAGGTGGAACTCGTATTAGGAACAGTACTTGAATTACAATTGAAATAAAATTCAGAGTAGACAAAATTTTAAGGGTATGTCTCTACTAATACTGCAAAGAAGCATAAAAATCAGCTCAACCATTAAAAGTAATATGACTGCATTAATATGGTTTCTGCTGCCTGATTTTCAGAGTATTTTTATGTCAGAACTAGTGACTGTAGATCGAGGCTGGGTATTCCATTTGACACTATATTGTGCAATGAGGAAAATCTCTACTAAGAATAATTAGAAAATGCTTGCAAGCTTTTTTTTTTTTTTGAGGAGGGGAATAAATACTAAGTAATCCTTATTAATGATTAAAAAAAATGTGGAAACTGAGAGGACAGGTGAACTGGATAACATTTTATTATTCTAATCATCATCTCTTAGTGACAGCTGACCTGCTCCTCCACTTCCTTGCATCTTCACAAGTCACTAAGACTTCTGCAAATAAAGCATAATGTTCTAAAAGATAGCATTTTACATCCACTGTGCTCAGCAATCCTTCACTAAGGTAGTGAAGGATTGGACCCAGAAGAAACTACTAATAGTTGAGGTTCATATTTCTACATCACCTATGATGAAAGAGGGAAGGTGCAGCATCTCCAGAGACTTGGGGGAATGTTCAGGGAGCGCTATAATTAATATATAATCGTTCCATTTGACAACTCTTAATCTCATTTGCTCAGGCTTGTGTCCTACAAATTGTTTATAAATTAGATTGGTGGTCATAGTAACTATTCCCCTGAGATTGCAAAGGGAAGCCAGCCTAAAATGACTTCTACTTTTCACAGCAGGGTCAATTGAGCACATCATCCTTCTCAGCAGGATAAGTACTGTGCAGTTTACTCTGGGGCAAATAATTTCTCTTTCATACAATCTTAGTAAATGAACTGTGGAAGTCAGTAACTTTAAGGAGGAAATTACTGTTCCTTAGCCTACAGTGAAGCTCTTGAAAACTTTCAGCTTGTGTCACCTTTGTGGGTGACAGGTACTGGCCAGTCTGTCCGTGGAGCTGCAACACAAAAACATGCATCTTCATCGTATGCATGTGGCACAGGTCTTCTGTACCCTCAACATGTAACAGAACAAAGGACTTCCCATGCTCTTCACAACTAAAAAGGAACTGAGTCCTCTATACAAGTCATTGAGATGAGATGTAAATTATCTTTCTGTTCTGAGAAAAAAAACCAGCTGCGTCATAGAGAAATAAAGTTTTGTAAAGTTCATTGCATTGCTAGAGAGGAAAGATGCTTATTTTTACTCTGCATATTCAGTGCGGAGTTAGAAAGTAAAACTGCACACTGAAATTCAAAATGAAGTTAATACTTTTAACAGGATTACAGAGGAGTTATTTCAGAAAGAACTTGTAGTTAACAAAACATTTAAATGATATGCCAACAAGAAAAAAAAATCAAGTCATTTGCACAGCTGTGGCATGTAGGAGGAAATCAACATAAAAGCTCAATTTTTTTTTACCACCAAAATAACAGGGATAACATTTTTTTTTCTTTTTCCAGTGTGGTAGTGTAATTTCTCAAACATCACTTCCCAATATAAATTCTTCCTTTAGAAAAGTCTTCACAGGCCTATTGTGGGCACAGTATTGCTCCCAAGCCCTAAAACCTGATCTGTAATAATTCAGGGAACTGTTTAATCTGTGATCCACAACACCCTTTGGCAAGGGTTGAAGAGCTCAGCCACACAAGCTGTCCTTTTATTTAAGTCCTCTTATTTATCCACACCTAGTTTTTATGAGCTTAGTTTTACCCCCACCACAGAGGTTTTCACATTGCAAAACACTGTTACAGTTTACATAAATGATGTACTTTCTGCTTTGGTTATTCCAAGTTCAGATGCAGCCTGTTTTCTTTATAAGATGATATATTTATTAATAAAATACATAATATATTTTTTCATTTATATACGTGTACATATACACATATATACATATAATATATATTGTATGTGATACATTGTGTGCTAAGACTGTACAACTGTATTTTACACACAGAGCCATTTATTTGTGTTGGGTTCATGAAAAGATTGCTCTTGAGAAGCTAAAATTCGAATAAGTGTGGCTTTTCAGATTCATTCACTAATTATCTGAAACATGGGCTTTTACAGTGTTAAATGAAAAAACTGAAATAATTCTTATTTACAGTTTAAAGTAATCTCTTTCAAAGAAATGAATGCACTAAAGCCCTGTGATTGATTGATTGATTGATTGATTGATGGATTGATGGATTGATGGATGGATTGATTTTTATCGACTTAGTAGGTAGCAGGACAGAGAATACTTGTGACCTGGTGAAAAGAACCTGAGTGTGCACAGGAGGGCTCGGAGTACATCGTGGCGTTCTCTGGCAGAAGTGGAAAAGAACAACCTGTTTCACCTATTTATTGGCGTTTCTACGTAAATCATTGAAGTCGTAAATGACACCACATCCCGAAAGTCACGATTTTTCAGGGGGGATGACCGAGACGAGCACTGTCACAAGCCGGGGGGTACCCAGGCGGTCCAGGCAGCAGCGCGCAGCCCTCGCCGCGGTCCAGCAGCGGGAAGAGGAGCGATGCTGCCCCTTAAACGCCCGGCGCCGCGGCTGCTGGCGGGGGGACGGTGGCCGCTCACACCCGCGGTATTCCCCGCCCCGGTCCGCACCCCGAAGGGCGGGGAACGGCCGCAGCCTCTGCCGGAGGAGAGCCTGCGGGACAGCGGAGGGGAGGGGGACGAGAGGTGAGGGGATGAGGAGGAGAGGCGGAGGCGCAACGGG
>JANHGL010023152.1:10752-26646 GCA_024611195.1 Ceyx melanurus | reverse complement strand
CCCCTGGCAGCCTGTTCCAGAGCTCTGGCACCCTCACTGAGAAAAAGTTCTTTCTTGTGTTGACCCTAAACCTCTTGGGAATTAAAGCTTAGACCTACCACCCTACCTGGTCATCAATCATTTTGTTCACATTAAGACTAGCAACTGTTGGAATTCAGGGAGGGAGATATTTATCAGCCCTGTGCAGCACTTCTAAAGGAACAGTCTTTGGCCTGCTAATTATCTCTAATTATATGTGTTGCCACGCGTTTGCTTCTCAGCCTGTAAGTGCTGAGATTTGTGATTCTAGAAGCAGGGTCAGTTGCTTAGAAACACATGTTTTGACAATGAAGCACAAAGTATTTCCAGCACAGAGATGCCACCAGAGAGCCAGCAGAGAGTACAGGCAGCTCATGGGTGTGTTATAAAAAATGGCAGGTTTATGTTGGTGTCGAGGAACAGAAAGACCAAATCTGGACACCAACATGTGGGGTTTCTTGTTGTGCAAGCTAAATCTCACCAGGAAAATGTTTTGCCACTGTTTTCCACCAAAGCAGATGTGGATATTCAATACTCAGGGCTACTTCCATGATCCAGACCAGGTAAGAAAAAATGAACAAGCAGCATTCTGCTAATAAATAAATGTAATAAAGTGAGAAGTTTTCTTTGAGCAATTTGCACTTGCCCAGTCCCCTGGTAGTGAATGAACAGCACTGGGCTGCCACAGACCAGCCTCATGGTGAAATTGCTGTTGTCAGTCCTTCAGACTTGACTGGTTGCTTGCATTTGCTGATGTCTTTATTTCCTAAACAAAACAAAACAAAAAATCCAGTTAATTTTTAAATAACATGTCCTCTTTCATTATTAGGTGAGCACAATTTAATGAAAAAAATCCCTGTGCCTATGCCATATGCTTGAAGCACAAATCATGTTATCCTTGTTCTTTGGGCCACAATAAATAAGCAGGTGCTGAAACCTGACTAAAAGATTATGAGTGTTTTTCATTATTTCTTTTTTTCCTGGAAGCATTAACAGTTTATACTAAATGGAAATGACTACAGAACCCAGGCACTTTCTGTCACTTGTTGTTTCTTCAAGCCTGTGTTAAAAGCTGTGTTTTCACCAGTTTATACAATTCTTCCATTTGTTTGAAAGACAAAAAAAAAGATAATTTTTAAGTGCTAAAGAAACATTCTAAAGCAGCTCCACAAGCCATTCAACTGTTATTAAAACAGCACAACTATTTTTGAGTTTAAATGAGAGAGTTTAATTCAGCAAGGCACCTTAATCCCATCACACATTTTAAGTTCAATGTGTGTTTATATTTTCTGCTAAACTAAGCCCTCTGCCAGCATCTCGTTTTATCTATTGCACAGCTTATGAATTATTATCTGGTTTATGAATATGAGGTCATTCCATTTAATACTCACACACACAGCTTCTTTACATGATTGCCACCCATTTCCCTCACTGGTGTGCAATGGGATGCTAAACCTTTTAAACTGTGGGAATGCAAGTCTTCCTCATCTTTCCTGAAGCCCCAGAGAGACCTTTGCTGGAGGTGTTGCCTGATGAGGCCAGGACAGCAGGGTGATGTTTGCATGCATGGTACCACTGATGGCAGCAGAGCAGAGCAGTTCCGGTGAGGGCCAAGTGCTGTCATGTTGTAAATGTGGACATTTTCAGCATTCCAGTTTCTAGTCCTTTAGTTCTTGGTCAAGTATGACTTGTCAAGAGGTATAGAATTCCCAATTTCAGTGTGGAGAATCGTGCCTGAGTTCAATATTATGTGTTTAAAAGGTTTTCTTTATGTTATGCAGTGAAGCCCTTTGCCAAAAATACGTATTTTGCTCTGGAAACTGTTACACTTCACTGATCTTCACTTGCAAAATAGGAGAATAGCTGTTCTACCCTTACCCTGTTTGATCCCCATGCTCAGTGTCCAGTGGCAATGTCCATTTTCAGGAGAAGCAGCATTAGAAATAAAACAAAAAAGGCTTTTGGGGTTTTTCTTTATGAAGGTCTTTAACCACAGTTGCTTAGGAACACTTTTCTTTGCATCTTATTTTCCTGAGCCCAGACAGCATGCAGTGCTTCATTGTCCTTCACATATTCTGTACCTTGAGGTTACCAAGGCTTACCTTGAGGAGTAGGTGAGAGGATGAAACTTCAAAGCATCACTGAGAGGTCTTGGCTGATGTCTGAAGAGCAAGATCTTGATAGAAGCAAAAGTCTGTCCTTGCCAAAGTGTCAAAATATTCCAAAGTTGTCCTCTGAAGACAAGAGGAGAGTAGCTGAGAATAATTTGCAAAAGACTGAGGGAGGACATCTGACCACACAGATCCTAGGGTGGCATGCTCATAAAGCTCTATATCATTTAGTAAAAGCTGGAGTTTTACTGAGGTCTTGCAAGAACATTATTGGGAGGCCTTATTAGACTTACAGAACATTTACCATGGCTTTATTAACATGTGTGGCTTTTTAATTAAAATATGGACTACTTGAGGGAGTAACTGAATGGTTCCCTAATGAATTTGTTACATTAATTGCCTTCAGAAAGCACATCTGAGCCTAACTTAAATTCCTCCTGCAGTTAATTTCTGTAATTTATTCTAGTAAGTGCTGTAGTTTTCCCTTGTAATTGTTCACTGAATTGACAGGTTTAATTTCATGTAACATGAGAGCCTGCAGTACTGAGTTTGCAGTGCTTCATAAAAGTTGATAGTACATATTTTGCTGTTGGATTTTGGCAAGAAGGCAGCAATAAAATATTCCCATAAAATAGAAACGTCCAAGTCACAGATATTGAGGCCAATTTTTTTTATTAAAAAAATAACTCTCCAAAAGTAAGTCTTAAATCCATATTTATAGGTAAATGGCCAGACTTCTACAAATGGAGCTTCAGATCTCAAGATCCAGCAAAGTACTTAACCATGGCTTGCATGCCAAAGAGCAGCTTCCAGAAGGGGTTCCTACACTTCAACCAGCTTTCCCAGCACACCACTGGCTCTTGTCATCCCTCCCTCCTGAGCTCCAGAGATGGCAGGATGTGTCCCTCCTTATATAATCAATGTCATATCCCTGCTGAACTGCCTATGTGTGATCCCTGGATACTCAGCACAGTAAAGTCTGGGCATTTATTTAAAGGCTGAAGTGGAGATTTAGGATTCTAAATTTAGTTCTTAAAAAAAAATAATAAATCTTTGCCTTTTCTCTTAAATGGAAGATGTCTATTTTGATTAAAATAAACTACAAATTGCACCTTTGCCAGTTGCAACACCAGCTCCTGTGGTTTCCCTGGGGGTGGATCAGATCCTCCCTCTCCCCATCACAGACACCACAGCCATACGTCCACTTGTGCTCTGTGGTGCTTGGTGACCACCCTGAAGCATCCCTACATGCCTCTGTGTTTTTCTTCTCCATATGCCAATCAGATCATAAATGACAACCATAGAAGCTCAGAGCCCACTTTCTCTGTTGTGTGACTTCTTAGATAATCCCTTTGATTTATTCTGAAGTTTCAGACTTACAGCTGAAAGCACCCTATAGCAACCCTCCATCTGAACCTCATGTTTCAAATAGGTTCAAATCAGATGTTGCTGATAACTGAGGAAGAAAAACATTCTGCTTTCTTACTTAACATGGTATACATTTTTCTTCCCTTTTCTAATGTTTTTCCCATACACTGGTATTCTTTGTTTTCCTTCTCCCCTCCTTTTCTCTTTCTGCCTACTAGTGTTTGCAGCCAGTGCTGTGTGGACTGGCAGAAGGGATGATCAAGCCCAGGGCTGGAAAATCCCAGGTTCCTGCTCTTGCTGTGGTGGCAACATCTTGGACACCTCAGAGGAATTGGGAAATGACATCTGTCAATCAGACTTGAGAATACAGATTCAAGTGCATGGCAGAATTCATTGGGTAGAAAGGTGATCAGAGAATCACACAAATTGCATCCTAGTTTGGGGTTTTACACATTTTTTTCCCCTAAAAAAAAATAGCCATGGTCTGTGTAACCATATGCATTTGCATCTGTTTTTTCGTAACAGTATTAATGCATGAATATATCCAAACTATTATAAAACATATGGCTGTGGATATACGTAGGTATGCTTTTAGATTTAGCTGCTAAAAAAAAAAAGGGCCCCCATTGCCATGCTGTCATCTGAAGTATAAAAATAGGTTTTCATTAGTTGAATATCATCGTGCTGTATTTTGAGTTCTGACCCTCAAGGCACCCTATATCTCTGTTCTTCCTCTGTCTTCCACTGACAAGCAAATTAACTCTGCATATCTAGAAAATACCTTGCATAATGCAATCCTGCTGCTTCAGAAGAATTTTCTCATCTTCAAAGTACCAGTTTTCTGGCTTAGAAACCTTGCAAACCCTGGAATGGAGCTGGCAGAGTAGCCAAGAAGCACACAGTGAAGCACAGACTATCATTTTTTGTTCTGTAAATAGGCTATAGAGAAAGCTTAAGGTAAAGAGAGCCCAAGTTAATACATGCAAATAAAATAGAGTCAACTTTCAGCTTTCCTACATGTTCAGCTTTGTAAGAATGGTGTCCTTTCAGTGATGACTCAGAAGTGTCAAAGGTCTTCACAAAGTGTTAATAAACTGCCTCAGAGGAGCAAGTCTGTTTATAATGCCTGGACCACGTAGCAAAAGAGACAAGCACAGTGAAAGGTTTCCTAATACACTGAAATTCTGAAATTCTGACTTGTTGCATTCAGGGAGGAAACAATCACATAAGTCTAGATCTCATGGGTTCACAGTGTCTGTGTCCTTTGCTTAAAATATCTTCCTCCTGATTTTGGAAATCCAGAGACAAACCAGTGCAGTTTGGTTTCTGGGTCACTCCAGACTGTAAAGAAGAGCATCTTCATTCTCCTCTTCCCAAGCTTCTTGTGAAAATGGATTTGTTCTGGTGCTAATGGTTATGCAAATGTGCAGCTTAAGAGGACATGTGCTCGCTCTGACAAAAAAATTCAAAAGTAGGTGAAAAATAAGGGCTGGTAGTTTCATCCTGTCAAGTGCTGAATGCAGCTCCTGATGGTCTCTCCTCAAATTCAGTGCAGGTGAATGGAAGCAGAACAGAAGTGGCACCAGTGAGGTTGAGCACCACTTATAACACAACTAGGTTGTTACCTTCTTGAGATATCATCAAGATCTTGGATATGTGCTTTAAAATATTTAGCCCCATACTGGTTAACAGTGACTTTATTTTTTCCATAGCTGGGCTTCTTCAAGTCTTGACAGGAAATCCCCAAATTTAATTTAAATGCCTTTTCCCATAAATAATAGGGCTTGGGATTCAAAGAAATCCATTCAGCATGCTCTCCAAATGCCATGAAAAAAACAGTAACAGGAAGAGTTGTTTTAATTAGCACATGAGCTGTGCAGCAGCTAATGTATTCCACCTCTTCATTGTTGTAAAAGGAGCAGGTTTCTTGGTAGCATGAAGGGAGCAGAGAAGAGGGCTTGTGTTCTGCTCTCCATATGCACACACAGCCCCATTCACACGGGAGGTGTGAACGGGAGGTGATTTGTAACCACCCTCCCTTTGTACAGCACAAGCTTCTGTTGTTCTCCAGGCTGTAGAGAGACCTGGCTCCACTCTTCACACTTACTGCAGTGCAACAGGGAAGCAGCAGCCTTCAGAGGGCCTGGTATTTTGTTATTAATTTAAACAAAAAGGGGAAAAAAAATTACATTAAAAAAAAAGAACTGGATGTCAAGCTGGAAAAAGAGAGATATGACTTCCCCAGATGTGTGATGTTGACTGATCACAAGTCCCAAGGAAGCCACATTTTAGAGAAACCTTTGAAAGTGCCCCCCTTTTTCCTCCATCTAGTCAGCCTTAAACTGGCCCTGGACCAGAGATTTGACTCCAAGGGCCCAATCTGGGTCTAGCAAGGTTCTCTGACATGGAGACTGGAAGCACACATCAAGCCCCTGTGCCAGGGCTCCTTTAAAGGGGCTCTGGTCTGCCAGGACACACTGCTGAACACAACCTGGCATGCCAAGCCTCCCCTGCCTCTCATTTTGGTTTGGGTGATGCTGATGAAGTGATGTGGTCTGGTAAACAGGTGGTGGAGGCTGAATGATTTCATGGCCTTGTCTAGCCCACAAGTGTGTCAGCACCAGCTCTAAGGGAGAGCCTGAGCTCCAGAGAGCATTTCCCTGGCAATGAGATTGGGTCTGTGAGTGATGTTACAGAGCCTGCACTTCACTGAGAAATTGCTTCAGAGAAGATGGACCCAGTACCAAAAAGCAAAGTGAAATGCACTGGGACAGGCAAAGTGAGCAGCATCTCAGGGGCTTCCAGCCACAAAGTCACACCATGTCCACTGGAACCTGCCTTGCAGTTTTAGAAGTGGGAAGTGACAAGCTGTTTTGAAACTTCGTGGTCAAAAAGTTCTTATTAAAATAGAGAGGGAAAGAAAAGGAAACAGGAGAAGGAAACAAATACTTCTTTTCATGAGAAAAATAATTGTAGGGCCAAAACAAAAAGCTTTTAAATGGTCCAAGAAAATAAACAAGAAAAAAAAAAAAGAAGAGTGTGCAAAGCAAAGCAAACCTAATGTGATTTTTACCCTGCCTGAACTTTTTCAATGCGGGGGACTTGGATTCATTAGGGAAAGGAAACATTGCAGAGGTGGCTCTGCCAAAAGCAGTGGCTTTTGCTGACAAAGGATTGAAGAGAGGACAAAGAAAATATTGCTACTGACATTAGCTAGGAGCTGCTTATCTGTAATATGGCTAAAACAGAGACAACATTTTGGCTAAAGCTCTGAGTTGGGAGCTGATAGGGATTGCCCCATTTTCTCATCCCTGTTTTTCCATGGGCAGAGTAAAAGCACACCAATAATAGATCTCTGCTTAATTTGCATGTGCTACTGATAAATATAAACTAGAATTTGCTACTCCAGACTTCATTTTTTGACCTCATTTGTCTAGGAAGAGTTCTATTTCACTTTTTTTTAGCTATTGGATGTGGTTCCTTTGCACTTAAACCAGCACAAGATCATTCATAGGAGCCATTGCTCTGATTTCAAGAACACCAGTGGAGTGGGAAGATGAGCTGCAGAGTGGGTTTGTGTTCTGGGCTTTCTCTGACAACATGCAGGCTCCTTGACCAAATGAAAAACTACATTTTAGTCAATCAGGTATCAGAGCATGCAGATCTTGTATATTCACAATAACAGAAATAGTTCTGCATGCTATTTTTAGAAGTTACCAAGGCCCAGTTCATGTCCACTTCATTTCTTTGTGGATTCCAGTGGCATAAATCCTCAGCAGTCTGGTCTGATGTAGCCCTGCAGAAGTACAGTCATTTTATTTGTTCTGCTGTACCAGCTGGTGATCCCACTTGGGGCCTTTCTATAAATAATATTCAGAAAAATGAAAGTTCAACATCTAATCACCATCTTGTAGGAAGACCTCTAAAACTGTTTGTATATATGTATATATTATATATTTATTCTGCTGTACAGAATGTAAAGATGTGAGTGATCTAGATTATCTGTTACAAATGCCCTGTAAATTTTGGAAATGTTGCCTTTTTGTTGTGTTTAGTGCATTAGGACTCCATCCTCTGTCAGTTGTAAGGGAAAGCTTGTTCAGAATCCCCCCCACCCAAAAATCCAGGCTCCTTCACAATGAGTTTTGGTGTCTGCAGTGCCAGGCTCCAGTGGTGCAGCACAATGCAAGCTGGTGGGTGCTGGGACCTGCAGGGAGACCCCATCCTCTTAGCAAGATTCTGCACACAGGTGGAGGTTTGGCAGCACAGGACCAGCTGGGGGATGTGGGATGGACACACAAACCAGTACAGCAGCATCTCCCAGAGAAGGCACTGGCAGCAAGCAGGAGTGAGTGTGTGGCTGTGTGCATGTGTGGTCCTTTTGTGCTGTTTCTTCTGCCACAGGGATGAGAATCAAGTGAGAATTGAGTCAGCAGAGATGCAAAAAGGGGTAGGGCTGTGTTGACAGGGCAGCACAAATACCAGGTGACCCAGCTATCTCTCATTTGGCTAATTCTCATCAGCAGGTCAGCTGAGAAAGCATTTTTTCAACACTCATGGGCTGCATAAGCCCTGGTGTGAGGCAGATGGTGCTAAGGCTAAGAAATTCCCTTTACCAAGGTGCTGCCTGACCACTTGGAAGACTTGTAAGTGGCATTTGGCCTCAAAGGAAAATGAGCATTATCACAGCAGAAGTGCTTTGGAACAACACATTAAAAGTATTAACTGTGCAGTTTGGTGGGATAAGGACTTTTTAATGGCAATACTGCTCTTTCCAAGGTGTAGCTATAACTTTTGCTGTATTTAGCACAGACTATTCCCATTTTTCTTGTTGCAAAGGTAGAAATAGATGTGGAGTCATCCCTTGCCCATGGAGGTAGTCAATTTATCACAGAAAGCTACTAGATGGATGGAAAGGTGCTGTTCACTTTGCTCATGTAGGATTTATGCCTTCTTGCCTAGCTACAGTCATGCTATGAAGACATGCTAAGAAGCCACTAAGTTTCTGGAATATAGCTTGATGAAAGTACTGTAAAATTTCTTCCCACTTACCCTTTCACTTCTGCTTATTATCCAAACAGCTGGAAGTTTTTCATTCACTCATCTCCATGTCTCTTTATTTCTTTAGGCTGTGACTCGTCGCTGAACCTGACACCTCAGAAAGCCTCTGATGCAATGGACAATATCTTTCAGTCCCTCAGGGATGTTGCTACAGCTCGACTGCACATGAAGCAGTTCCATTCCATCCATAATGCAGGCAGCAGCACCCACCAGGCAAGTGGATTTTTCTCTCCCCTGCGGATGTTCTTTCTGCAGCATGCTGTCACAATCACAGCACTGATTTTGTTGGTGTGCTGATCCTTTATGTGTTCTGCCCTGTGGAAGAGAGTTAAGCACAGTATTTATAATTGACCTTCCTCAAGCTCTTCATTCAAACTCATACATATTCATGTCAATGTTAGCAAAGAATTGTCTGAGGAAGACATTTGGGATTTGCTCTGCAGCACACTGATGTGTTATGATATAAATGCCTGTGAAAGGCAGAGCTAGGTCAAGAAGATTTCTGGGTTCAGACTTCTCATGGCAGAGCAAAGCATCCATACATCAACTCTATTCCTCTGTATTTTCTTTCCATCCCTATAAATGAGAGGCACTCTCCCTTGTAAACAGGTGAAAAATGCAACTTTTGTTTCTAAACTATGAACACAATAATTTATGACATTACTGTAGGTCATCAGGACTTTTCTCTCTTTCCCTTTTCCCAGATGTGTTTTAACTTTTTTCAGTTAAAAATAGAGTTTTACAATGTGAAGCATACACAGTGATGTAGAGACTGTAAAACTTGTTTCTAGCCTTGAGCCAAGCAAAAAATCCTTCCAAACTCCTAAGTGTGCTGTAGACCAGAGAAGGGTTGTATAACTTATAACTTGTCTGACATATGTCTCATGGCCTTTTAGTTTTTTAACAAGTGTTTTAGAATCATAGAATATATTGGGTTGGAAGGAGCCTCCAAAGATCATCCAGTCCAACCCCCCTGCAATAGGCAGGGATGTCTCTAACAAGGTCAGGCTGCTTAGAAACAGTTTGTGTCCTACCAGAATTTAAAATTGATAAAAGCTACATTATATAAGTTAGAAATCAATGCAGTCATTGGGGTTTATGTAAAAGTAAAGTAAAAATTCCCTGAAAGTTTAATTGACCAATTTCAGATCATAAAAGATTTTGAAAAAAATGGAAGCAATCATAGCTAAAAAAAGGGGTGTGATCATATTATTTGCTTTTTAGTACCTGTCTAGCCAAATTGGGCCATTTTGAAAGAGCACTGAATGTTGAGCTGAATATTTAGACTTGCAAAATCATAACCCATTTTTAACATCTTTTGAGTACATAGTTTTGTATGAAGTCAGATAATATTTTTTCCTTTAATTTCATACAGTAAGCATCTCTGTTTAATGGTGATTTGATGTCCACTCCAAAAATATTTCATTCCTAATCTGTTTCTGTTCCTCATCTACAAAGATATTAAACAGACTTTTATACATAGGACTTTAGCCTGCATGTGTAATTTCAAACAGTTATTTATTGCGTGAATAGATTTGACACAAATCCTGGCATGTTCTGCTGAAGGATCGTGCATCTCATGTCTGCTGTAATTTGTTTTGTTGGCTCAATTAAAAAATATGCACGTGTTGTGAGAACTAGATGAGTTGCATAAATTGTTGTTGACAGGATTGCATTCAAAAACTGTAAGTTTTGCTTCTTGCTGTGAAGCATTGGATGAAAAACATTACTTTAATTACTCCAGAAAAATTTTAGCTTCAAGCCAAGTGGCTTGTTCTTTATTTTCCATCCATTTTTATATTTATTTGGCATGATGTCTCTTATAGATACCATCTTTGCACAATTAATGATGTTACACATGATTCCCATAAGAATTCTAGGGGATGATGTATACCTGGGCTAGTCCCAAAGGAAAACAAATGTACTTGTTTGAAAGCTGCTAATTATCTAAGACTGCTGCACTTCCTGAAATGATTGTGGTTGCACTGTGGTTTGGGCAGAGCTGAAGGCAGCAAAGCAAAACTCCAACTGTAAACCAAGTAAGGCTGAATTTTCATTAAAGACCATCTTCCTGCAAGTCCCTAAAATGTTTACCTTGGAAACGTTTTCTGGGTGCCAAAGTGGTTTAAACCTTGGTAAGAGAATGTGGACATTTCTAGGCTACTAATTAATGTTCAGCACAGGTTGTGGACCCTGAAGAGGATTTAGGGTTCATGCTTTGGAAGTGGGTCTTTCAGGATGCTGACCATTTGTACCTTTGCATGTTCCACTTCTCCTGCTCTGTAATTTCTCTGAAGCTCTGACAAATGTGCTATCAATGGGGTATCAACAGGGACTCTTTAGCTCTGCTCTCCCATGTTGCTTTGATATTTTTTTAACTCTCTGAAGAGTTTCCTTTCTAGGGTAATTATTTTACCTTTAATGGAAATAAAATACTTAGAAATGTAGTCTAAACACTTTACTCACAGTGCATTGTTCTCTTTGTGCAGGCTTCTTACAAACCTCTGCTGAAACAGGTAGTGGAAGAGATCTGTAATCCTGACCGACCTGATTCAGCTGACATTGAGCACATGTCATCAGGTCTCACTGATCTCCTTAAAACTGGATTCAGCATGTTCATGAAGGTAAACCAAGCTTCCCAAGCTCACCTGTAAGGTTTTCCTGAGGTCGTAGCATCATAGGGCAATAACTGATTTGAGTTATATCCTTGTGAGAGGGCTGGGAACAGCTTGAGGCACCACACTGCAGGTACAATGCAGTAGAAATGGGTAGCACCTGCAGAACAAAGCAAGAGGAATGGAGCAGACTGGACACCTAAATGAGGATGATTTGTTTGGGAGGAGGCAATGTGGTTTTGCTACAGGGAAGTCCTACCTCACTTTTTTTTCAGTGTTCTTCAGAGACACCCAACAAGCACATTGATAAGGTAGAGCCAGTTCATATAACCTACCTGGATTTCCAAAAGGAATTCTGCAAGTCACCTCATCAAAGGATTTGAAGGACACTGAGCAGCCTTGAGATAGGAGAGAAGCAAGTGTGAAGAGTCAGAGCTCACAGAGGAGGAAGGTTATCAGACCACATTCAGTGCCTTTTATTAGAACTTGGAAAGGTTGAAGTTACAGAGGGGATTAAAGAAGCCTATTGGTCAGAAATGGCTTGTAGATGGTTTCAGCATGTTTTAAGACAGCCTTTCTGCAAGAGCTTATTCTGCTTTACAAATGAGCCTATGCTGTTTATTAAATGTCTGCAAAGTGTGGAGTAGCTGGTACATTCAGGTCTTGTTTTACTTATCCTGATTCTCTATGTATTATGTAAGAGTATGAAGTATATTATGGCAGTATGTACCTGTAAAAACCCACATCTCTGCTAGTAAAAAAAATGCCATACTGTAAGGAATATATACCAGATGAGCAAGTGAATCTTATGTAGGATGAATATTTCATAGGCATCATCACATACCTCACAAGTGTGTCTGTTCTTGCTCATTTAGTTTGTAGCTTGGCTTGTTGGCAAGTGCTCAATTATTACATGAATGAGTTTCTGACCAGCCTGTATTTCTCATATAAGTAGATCTTTTCCACTTACTGCACCATCAGTACTGTAATTATTTTGTTATATTTTTATTTCTTCCTCAATGCCTGAATATAAAAGCCAACTCACATAGACATGCTTTGGTAAGTGATGGACTCAGAGATGCTCATCCAGGACAGACTTTTAAAGATACCTCTCATAAAGAAATAGTTTCTCTTTGAGATGAGAAGATGAACATCTCTCTGAGATGTTCATTTTGAAACTTAGGGAGAGTGAAAGGAAAAGGCCTCCTTCCCAAAAAGATTCCTCTTTTGACTGCTGCCCTAGAACACACATGGTTTATGTTGATCTGAGCTGGATATCATTGATACCAAGTGCTTTGCATGCAAGTCTGGTTTCTGCTAATTGATGTGTTTTCCTGTTTCCAGTCGCTCAGCTAAATTAATTGGTTTCTGGTTGGTCATAAATACCAGACACATTGGTGCTGGCATCCTGGTTGGCAGAGATGGCCCTCATGGGGCAACAGAAGTTGTTTCTGCTGACTTTCCTCAGAGGAAAAAAAGCTGTGTCTTGTGATCTGCCACGAGACCCAACCTGTCCTCCAACCTGCCTCAGTTTCAGAGTTATATTGACCACTACCACCCTGCTTTCCCATCTCCCCCTCTCCCTTTCCTCCACACAGACACATCAGGCACATGCTCCAGCAGAGAGGCCTCTAACCATCAGCATCCTGAGGAAATTCAGTAGATGTGGGCTGAGAGCTGGCTAGAAGGCTGACGTCCAGCTGGGATGCTGTGCTAACTCTGGCAACCATTCCTCCTCCCTTCAGGCTTTTCACTCAATGTAACAGCTTTGCTTTTTTCTTGATTAGTTTTTCTAATTGTCTGAGATAACCCTCCCAGTTATTTTTCATGCATGGCATTTTGAACTTAAATTGTATTTTGCTTGGGGATTTTTGCAAAATTCAGATTTCACAGTAAATGTGATTCAGGAGCCTCAGAAATGTCTTGAAACAACCAAACTTTAGAGGGGTCCCTGAAGATACACATTTCTTTTGTTGCAGTCCATTGCTTCTCTGCTCTTCTGTATCACAGAAATGAGCTGTGTCTAGCTACACACAGCCAGTTCCTTCAAAAATGAGAGCCTTGGGTGGTTGTGTTATCAAAAAAAAAATAAATCTTGGCAGAAACTTGCATTCTTAACACAGCCAAATATTTTGTACCCAAAGTACTGTCCTCCTTCAAAACACTTGTGCATAGCATAACAAAATTACAGATTCCAAGACCCTTTTCATTGCAATTTTAATTTAATTTAGCGATTGCATGCCTAATAGTATTTTTAATATGCATTTCTGGAATTTGTGGTTTGAACTTTAGTCTTCTGAAAAATAAGTTTTATATAGGCACCATGTGTTTGGATCTGGGTTTGTTTTGACTAAAGGAAATTATTTGTCAAGATGTTTTCTCTTTAGTACTTCCATGAAGCTTGTGTTTTCTGATTAATGCTCTTAGTTTGGGTGTCCTTTCAGTGTGTCCATTGCCTTGCATGCATGTTTATGATGAGTTTTTTTGTCACAGAAAAGATAGTAGGAAAGAGAGGCTTTATTCAGTAGCAAGCTTCTGAAGTTCAAGCTCTTTGAATATATCTTGGGCTATTTAGAAGCTTTATAAGATGGAGTGGAGCTGTTTGCAAGCTGAGAAGAGCAAAGATCCATGAAAAGAAATAATAATTCCTATATTACCTTGAGGTGCTGTAGCAGTGTTTTGTCAACTTTTATCTTCACCATCTTTGCAAGCAGTTATTTTTTTAACTTGTCATTGCTTACAGCAATTATGGCATGAAATATTCTTGTATTTTAGCAAGTAATAGCTCTATCTGACCTGCTTTCTAAAGTAAATATTTAGGTCATAATCTCTTCATAACATTTGTAATAGGAATTGGCTTTTTTTCGTTGAAGGTTGACACTGTTACACGCAGATAGTAAGAAGTGAGTGATGTGGGAAAGTCTTTGTATGTTCTGGTGTTTCCATGTAATTGTTCTGTTGCTGTAAATGGAAAATTGCTCAATATCACAGGGGTGTTGCAGGACACCCTGCTGAGCTGTAGTACATGTGCTACCTGTGCCATCACTTCAGTGAAGGTGGCTAGCAAAGTGGGGGGCAATGAAGCAAATAAAGACCCGGTACGCAGATACTCAGCTCACTAATACATCTATCTAAGGCTTTGTGTACTGGTTTCAGACTCCCAGGGAGCTGAAGAGCCCCCTACCTGGGGAGCAGCACTGAACAGGTAGCCCTGTGTGAAACCAAAGGCCAGCCAGCCTAGAGAAAGGAGTGTGCAATCCCCCCCATGCTTGCCTCAAAAAGAAGAATTATTTCCTGAAGACTAAATACAGGGCATCCAGAGCAAGGAGGAGAAGAGCTGAAGCCATGGGGATCAAAGCTAGCTGCTGTGGTGGTGAAAGCAGAGCACTGCACTCTGCCCAAGCACGGGGTGGTGCCCACTCTCATTCTGCTGAATGAATGCTGCCAACAGCCCACGCTTGTGAAAGGGGAGGGGGTGGAGAGTCTAAAATGGAGCAAATTAAACTGTTCACACTGTCACTTCTCAGGGCCAAACATTTGGAGTGTTTCGTACTCAAAGATGGTGTGACGAGCAACTGCACAGGCTCCACTGACATCATTCCCAAAGGCTGGAGCAAGGTGTTGTCAGGGGAGTGTGTTTTATCAAGAAATAAAGAGTTTGCTGGAAAACGCCAAAGTAATCAAACTTCTAGAAGTGATTAAGAGGAAACTGATGTAAAGCATGGTCTTCATGTTTAAAATTAAAATGCAGTTTTATAAAGTCTTAACTGATGTGGAATGTTGGTGCAATTTCAATGATAACTGCAGAAAAATGAAACCAGATTCACTGTGTTAGTTACAACCCAGTCACAGAAGCAAGAAACTGATTTTACACTATAATGAACCTGATCTATTCATATTATATGAATTGTAAAGGATTATTCACTGGTCTGGTGAAAAAAACATTACTTATGATTCTTTCCACTGCTGACCTCAGTCGGGATTTCTAGGAGGTTCAGGCTGGACTCCTTGCTTCTACTGGGTAGTAATTTACCCCTCATTCCTTAAAGCCCCCTGCATACGTGGATCCAAACTGTGCATCCACCCAGGTACACTCTTCCCTCTCTGGGAAAGGAAGGAAAGTAATGAAGAAGGAGTGGAGAGAGAAGCCCTCAGACCTCATGAGAAACTCCCCTAGGTTTCAGGGGAAGCTATGAAGACTCCATTTCCCTGGGAACAGTTCATTAGTTTTAACAGTGCATCATCCCCATTGATTTCCCTCTCAGCTGCTATAGAAACCAGCATTCCATAGTATTTCCTTCTGAGCTCTCTCATTAGGCTTCCTCCAGCAGCTCAGTGACCCAATCACTGCTAGTCCAGAGGTTTGGACTGAGTAACTAGAAATAATGCTGTCCTTCATTCCACAGGTGAATCGCCCTCACCCTGGTGATCATCCTCTTCTGATCATCTTTATGCTTGGTGGAGTGACAGTCTCTGAGGTGAAAATGGTGAAGGATCTGGTTGCAACACGCAAACCTGGTACCCAGGTAAAAACAATTTTAATTGTACAGTTCCTTTCTGAACAAAGACTAAGCAAATTCATCTGGTGGTGTTCCCTATAGCACCAGTACCAAACCTGCACATAGCCACAGCCACATGGACAGGAACTGTGCTAAGATTTGCTGTAGACCCTCATTCATCATGTCTCAAAAGATGCATTTCTTTATATTCTTAACTTATAT
>JANHGL010023152.1:0-10444 GCA_024611195.1 Ceyx melanurus | reverse complement strand
TGCTGTCCCAAAGGCTACAGGCTCCCTGCCAGTGACAGGACACAGTGCAGTGATGGTCAGAAGGAGCCTGCCAAGGGCCTGGGTAGTATCTGGTGACATATCAGTGATGATCCTGCAGACAAGTCAGTTGGCATTGCTGAGGAGTGAGATAAATGGATCTGGATACACCTGTACTGGTTTCTGGTCCAGGCCAGATACCTCTGATAGATACCTGACCTCTGCCTTAAGCAGAGTGAACATGTGGAGAAAGCCTCAAGTCCCTGCATCACTTGGATGTGCTGTTGCTTTCCTGGAAGGAGGATGGCTCCTGTTGTGAAGTAATGCAGATATTCAGGATAACCTTAAAACTGCAAAGAAGTTCTGTGTAACCAGCTGCATCATAAACATAAGTCTAGTTTCCAGGGTGGCTTGTAAACATCTTGTTTCCAATTCCTATGGAATGCAGTTTTGATTAGTTAGAAGTCATTAGCAAAATGAAGGCAACCAAAGACTGAGCAGCCTCTGGGTCTGACATGTGTTTTACATGTTTTAGTTGTCTTTGCAAAAGGACTCTCAAGCAGTATTTTGTAAGATGGTGTGATATTTATAGCAATTTCATTTTTATCTTGTAACACATTTCTCCCTGATTAGCCTATAGCTCATCTCTTCAAAACAGCAAATAAAATGCTATCCTCTCTTGGAGGGGGATTGAGTTGTGACAAACTGATGGACAAGTTAATCCACACCCAGAATGCATTAATACACCCTGAAAGATAAGCAGAGGGTTAACACATGAATTGGTTGAGAACTATGCAGGGAGATTTTTCACTGGCTTTCTAGAGGGACTTGAGGGTTGACAGTGGTGACATGGGATCTGGTGTTGCTTTGCTTTGGCTTAACCCCAGCAACAGGTCACCCTCTGAGGCAGATTCCTAAAGAATTTTAAGCTTTAACTGCATCTTGCCCTTTGTCCAAATGTGCTGTGTTAGAGGTGAAGGGACCTGGGGGGAGAGGTGGGAGGAGGAAGAGAAAGAAGAAAAGAAGCAGTTGTGGAAGTCTCTTGTATAAAAACAGTTTATGAGTTGGTTGGATTTACCTGGATTTCTGCACTATAGCTGTGAATATGGGCCACCTGTTTGGGATTATTCTCTTTTCAAAAAGCCAGGCATTTGTCTGACTCCAGCCAGCCTTTAACAGAGCTTTTTTGTGGTGTTCAGACATCAGGGGAACACTGGCCTCCCAGGTCCCCTCCAGTTGAACAAAGCACTGACATTTATACTAATTATTGGCTCTTCAAGAAATGGAGAGAAGTGTGGATGCAAAAATAAAGAGGAAAGTAACTAAAAAACTGACAGGACACAAAAATTACTTCAGCAGTTGTTTGAATCTGAGGCAAATGACATTTAAATGTGGAGTAGGAGACATGTTTCCATCCACAGAACTGCTCTGCATCTGAATATGAATGACAGAATTATTTCTCATGGAGAAGCACAAAGGAATACAGCATTTCCTATGCATCATTTGGTTTTGGATGGTGGTGAATAGCTGCCCTAACCTAGTGAGAAGTATCCTACTTTCAAAGGGAGAAATGACCTTTTGGTTTGGTTTGGTTTGGGTTTTTTTGTCCTGCTTTAATCAGGAGAGTAAAAAATGGGAAATAGCACAAGTGAATTTTCAGTCTCCCTCCTCCCAACATGCACAACCATCTGTGTGGTTATGGCTGAGGCAGGTAGATAACCCCCTCCACGTGCACCATCAGATGTTAGCTGCATCCTTCCCTGCCCTCTGCTGAGGAGGAACTGCCCACTGCAGCACAGTGGGTTGGGATGGGAGCTCCTGGCTCTTTGGCTGCCAGTAGAAGGGGCAGCTCTTCAGGTGAAGTATCAAAGACAGGCACAGTGTACAAGGAGAAGGTCTGCAAAGGAGTCACTGTCCTGAAGAGACCTGCCTGGAGAAGAGATGGAATTATCTGGGCAATTCCCTCCTTCTATGTAAAAATGAACAAATATTCACATCGATCCACCTCAGTGAACCCTCAGAGGTACTGGTGGGGGGGGAAAGGAGGAAAGTCCCACTGTATTTGACTGCATCCATTCTCAGACAGTAACGTTGCAGATCTCATTTGTCTCTCTGCACTTGCTATTAGTTGCACAAATCCCCTCAGGGTTCAGTGGTGGGACTCCAAAAAGAAATTGCTTTTATCTGGCAGTGGCTATTGTTGATGTTTGGCTTGTACACCCAAACCACTTTGCTAACGTGTCCCTTCGTGTTTTTCAAAGTGAAGCTGCGTGATAACAAGATGAGCACATACTGTGCTATAGTCTGATTCTCATGTAACATAAGTAAAACGGTGTCAGCCTTTGGCATCTGCAAATTACAGAGAGTTTTTCACCCATAGGAAACAGAAGAGATAATCGGTGTCAGTTTGCCACAGTTTGTGTGGGAGGACAAAGAAAGGGGAGAAGTGAGGGGGAGAGTATCAGTACAGAAGGGATCTGTAGTAACTTAACTCCAGATTCCTTTCATTATTTGAAGTGAAAAGATGAAAGAAAGAACAACAAAAAAAGTTGAAATGCAGCAGTACCACACATTTAAGTGGTGCAATGTAGAGCACAAATAGTTTGGCAGCTACTGCGTGGAAACAGATGCACAGACATAATCTGCTGTTGATACTTGTGCTTCCCCTCCTCAGATTTGCACTGAAGAAGCAAATTCATGTTTAAGTGGGTTAGATAAATCTGCCCCCCATGCCCTTCCCTGCAGTCTTGACCCTCCAGACACTGCTGAATTTGGGGCTTGGTAAGAGCAGTGCTCTACAACTTTTGATCTTGAGGTAGCTCCACACAGCAAGAGCACATGCACTCTCCTTCAAAAGCTCTACCCTGCAGAGGAGCCTCTGCACTGGGCACGTCCACACCTTGTTTTCACATCAGAAAAATAGATACCTGCATCTAGCAGGTCTAGTGACTCACAGTTTCATTCATCAGGTGTGTCTTGGATGAAAGACTTGACCAAACAAAAGCAACGGCATCCCAGCAGTGCTTGAGGTTGAGCTTTGGTCCAGATGTCCAGAACTGCCTGTGCTTGGTCTGAAGAGACATTTCTGAACAGGGGCTGTGGCTCCCTGCAGCAGGCCAGCAGCACTTCTGTGGTGCTCCCCTTACCTTCAAATAAAAGGAAACAGCCAAAACTGTGCTGTAGGAGAGGAAATCTCTGCTTCATCAGCTGGTGCCTTGCAATAAACACAGTGGCAATCACAACAAATCACCGGGTAAGATGTGAGTAGAAATGAGTCAAAGCACATATTCATTAAGAGTACAATGCTACCAGTCATTATGATCCCCAAAGTGATTTAACTACAGTTATTAGTGAGCAGACAGTTTCACTGAGCAAGTTGTATTGGCCTGTCAGTAAACACCAGAAACACACAGCCTGTCTGTCTAGTGCTGGGTGAAGCAAGCAGTTCATTACCACAGCTCATTAGTACAGCTATCAGTCTCAGTCCCATTCATTTCGACTTGTTGTTTCTTGTTCTCCTTCTTTCAGGTAATCGTGCTCTCCTCTGCACTCCTGACACCACACAGTGCTATTGAGTTGTTGTTTGCCACAGAGGATCTCCAGCCTGACGTGGATATCTGATGGAGGAGGATCTGTGGAGATGAGTGAGTGCTTCAGCTAGAAATATCAAATCTCTGCTCTGTTATTCCCAGTAGCCATCAAAAAAAATGGAATGTCCCCCACTGCAGTTATGATTCCAGCTGAAACAGGGTGAAGCAGCTGTGCATCTGCCTGCACAGGAACATGTGCAGCTCACAGGCAGCTCTTCAAAATGGTCCAGTTGTCCAGCAACAGCCCCCCACCACCACTTAACAGTGCCATGCAGGGCTGAATCACCCCAGCCCCACTCTGCATGGCAAGGATGATCACTTGTAATAATTCCTGAGAGAAGGAGCAGCTAAGGACCAGGTGGTGCTGAATTTGCACTCCCCAAGTAGTACTTTTTTTCTCCAATTATTCTTGATGGTTTCACTGGGATTGCTCCTGATGGGAAATGCTGCTGAGAGGGAGGCAAGCAAAATCCACCCTCTCCACCATGCTACCTTGCAAAATGTGTGCCATACACAGCATTAACTGCCTCTTACATAGACTTACTCGGAGAGGTGCTGGAGCACAGCCCTGATACACCTGGCAGAGCAGCTCCCATTCCAGTATCAGTCTGCTGGCAGGACTGGTAGAGGCAGAGAAGTGGCACAGCAGTGTCAAGGGCTGGGTTCCATGTTTGCCTCTCTCTCAGCTTCCCATCTCCTGTTCTAGTTTCTCCACCCACAGTCCTGGGAAAATAGACTGTTTCTGATCCCACACTTCTCTGTAGGTTTATGCAGGAGGACATATGGGCTGTGGTGGTTTGATAATAACCCTGGAAGACTCCTCCCATCAAATGCATTTAGAAAAGAAGAAAAAAAAAAAAAAAAGCATGATCCCATTTTCAAGAGGCTGCAGTGACAGATTCTTCCTTGAGCTACATTTCTGGGCAGCATGATTAGAGAACAGCTTTTATTTTTAATTTATCACTATCAAATTCAGTTATGTAATTTTTACTTATAAAAATGTGATACAATCCATAATGAAAAGGCAACAGCTGGTAGAGATGGTGATTTCACAGAGTATCAAGCTTTCCAAATTGCAGCATAAAACAGTGGAGCTCTAAAGCTGCATCCTCTTGCTTCATCCAAGGGATGCTAAGACCACAGCCTACATTGCAATGAGAATGTGAAATGTGACATTCACTCTGTCCTAGCATTCTTTACTATGCCAAAGGAATAGATTAAATGGGAAGTAGCTTTTCAATCTTTGTTCATTAACTAGCCTAAATTGTCTTAAATGTTTATAATGGTCTTCAGAAAAGGGTGTGTTTTGAGTTAAATTAACTTTTGAGTGGTAGGAAGGTAACAATGGGTCCATTATAAAGTGTGGACAATGTTGCCTTTATGGAGGAGAGGTCTCTAAGAATGACTGTAGAATGGAACTTTGTGCTGTAAGAAATGAGAAATACATGAGATTGCAATTCTAAAAGTTGAATAAAAAGTTTGAACAGAAAACTGGAAAACAAATAGCCAGTCTCTTGGTTTCTTTTCTGTCCTTCTGTACTCTCTAACCTTAGAATATGGATGTTTTGTAAATTCTGTAATCAATAAAGCAATGCTTTTACAATGATGAACCTCATCCATTGTCTTCTTTTCTAGTACACAGGACTCCACATGCCAGGACTGCATATTCCTGTGCTGGGTTTTTCATTTTTTGATTGCCCTATAGGACCTAGGCCTTCTGTCCTGGGAGGTCTCCTAGAGGGTTTTCCCACTGTGCTGGTAGAAGAAAGGCTTTCCTACATCCAAGGACCATTGCTGACCAGTGAGTTCAGGTACTCACACCTCTGAGATGCTGTTGCTTTCCTCAGATGATGGAGGCTGGCAGCTGTGGTCTTCCTCCCCATCTGTCTTTCATCAGGGGGGATGTACTGTATAGGATATAAGAAGCAGGGGGTGAGTTGAGCAGACACTGGTGCTCTTGTACTTGTTATGGGTCAAGCAGCTTTTCTGACTGAGGCAGAGACCAGTTAACCAGGCCCATACTTTGGAGGAATCTTCTCAGCCAGTGGGGCCACAACTGTGGCAATGGATGGGGGGGACTCAGTCACCACCTCATACTCAGTAACTGAGAAAAGGAAAGAAGATGGTGGCAAAAGCCTGCTCATCTTCTAGACCAAGAATGGAGTCTTTCCAGTGGCCCTAATGTAATAGCTCGCTCTTTGTAGGAAATAGCTGTTAGTAGCTACACAGAGACTGTACTTGGGCAAAAGATCAGGAGGTGAGAAGTCTTCTGATAGTTGTATGATCAGGAACAGCATGAGAGACTTTGCTGGGGCAGGTGCAGAACCCCAGCAAGGAGCATCTAAGCCCTCAGTTTGGGATACTAAATGATACTCAAAAGGTCGGAGGTGGAGAAAACACAAAGCCAACTTGAACAAATGTTTGCTACAGTATTAATAGGCAGGATCTTGCCAGGTTATTAATACTGTAAAACATACTGTAGGAGGCTACATATACTACAGCTGGATGCTAACCAGGTGAGTCTCCACAGCAGTCACTCTAGTCCCCCCACAAACATCTTCCTCAGCAGGGCTCCCAGTAAAGCTACTTAAGCACAAATAAGAGTTGAAGATGTGTAATTCGATTAAGTTCTCCCCAGTGTTACAGCTCAATATGTAAAGCTCCTGCTTTTTTTTCTTTAAAAAAAAGGGCAGTTCTTCCAGATTTTACTTTCACAGCATTCTTTTCTCAGTGAGGTTTTTTTAAGAAAGGGGAAGAGCTCCACTTTAATGTGAAAGGCCTCTAGCTTATTTAGTTGCTCTCCTAAAAGAATTTCTTAAAAGGAGGTCATAAAGCACTTGTGAGAGCTCCCCCCTAGTTGTTCTTTGCTAATAAAGCAACTGCATAGGCAGGAAAGGCCTTCTGTGTTTCTGATGTGTACATTAACTACCTGGAGTAAGCCATTAATTTGTCTCAATTTCCCTGGTTATTGCCCATTGTTTCTCACCCACGAGGAGCACACAAGGAAACGTGCAATTCAAAAATTTAATATTGGACAAGGCAGTAAGAATGGGAAGTCCACTCCCTAGAAGGAGTAATTATACACAAAATAAATAAGTTACAGTTTAAACAAAAGCACAACTGGCTTTTTAAAGTGCATGTGTATAAGGCTGTTAGCCTGTGAACTCCATTGGCTCAACATAAAAAAATTATGTACATACAGATCTGTCGCATGCGTTTAAGGATGAAGAGGGACTGGCTCAGCTCAGAACAAAGCACCAGTTTCATTGCCTGGAGCCAGCCACACCACACAGAGCTGAATCACAGCCACATTCCTCCTGTGCCTGTTGCACACAGGGAGAAGTGTCTCACTGGCAGCACTCTTAGGCTATCACTCCAACTCCATGCTCATTCCTCAAAAACTCCATGTTGGATCATTTAGTCTGGACAGCATTTTTCCAGACAGTAAAAAAACCAAACGCTGCAAGCTATTTGTAATTAGATATGTTTACACCCTGCAGACAATAGTTTTTGCATACAAAAAAAGTCTGGTCAAGTTGTCAGCAATAATGCAGCTAGTATTAAAAAAAAAAGAAGAAAAAAAAAAGGACTATTGTTTACAGTCTCCATACCCAGTTATGTCCACTTACTTTACACTTTTTTTTTTACAGAATTTCAGGTTTGCTTGTTTTGAAATACATGGGAAATCAACAGTTCTACTGTGCAATAAAATTAAACAGATACATCATGCTGTCCTTCATCCATGTGAAAAAAAAAATACTCAAGTGGTTACTTCTAAACAGTGAACTGCAGTTCAGGGTGTTTCCCTGCTCAAGTACAAATTGAGTTATAGCTAAAAGGTTGTTTCTGCACAATTGAAAGCCAGATCTGTCCAACTGAAGAAAACCAAAAGATTGTCTCATTTGCTGAAAAGTTCCTTTTCTGAAAATACTTTTCTACAGGCTGCATTGTAAGACTATTATTTCAAGAGTTTTGGGGCTTTTTCCTTCTCCTGTCTGCCACTGTTCCTTTTTTAAGCAACTGCTTAAAAATCTTCTACAGCCTTGCAAAAGGTTACCCAAACCATCCTTCTTTCACAATGCCTCAGACTCCAGGTGTGCCAGCATTAACACTCCAGGTCTCAATCTCAGGCTAAATACTGGGAAGACCAACAGCTCTGCTGTCAAACAGAGGTGACAGTCCTCACTTTGGCAGACAGAGCCT
Organism: Ceyx melanurus; assembly: GCA_024611195.1. Taxonomy (NCBI): domain Eukaryota; kingdom Metazoa; phylum Chordata; class Aves; order Coraciiformes; family Alcedinidae; genus Ceyx; species Ceyx melanurus. The sequence goes on along the minus strand of JANHGL010023152.1, from coordinate 2,654 downwards.
GCTTAAACCTTCTCTTCAGATCTTGCATGTTGGGCGATTTTGGCCGTGGAATAAGAGAGGTTCTCCTCCTCTCAGGGGTGCTGGTGGTTTGCTGCTTACTGACTTCTTTACAGAGGAGGTGGAAGGCATTGAAGATGTCGTTGTAATTTTCACTGACAGATACTTCGTAGAAAGTGCAGCCCAGCATGTTGGCCAGCTGAAGTCCGTGCTGTGGCTCCACCTCTTTGATATGCAAGAGGTCAGCTTTGTTTGCCACGATGACAACGGGGACCGAATTCCCTGGATGCAGCTGTCGAATGTGGTGGTAAAGGTGACTGAGTAGCTCGTAGCTCTTACAGTCTGTGATGGAGAAGACAATCACCAGGGCGTCTGCCCAGCGAATGCATCTGTTCAGCTGCTCATTACAATGCAAACTGTGTTCATGGACCTGAAAAAAAATGAATGGCCTCAAATTAGATAGCTGAAATCAAAAGATTAAAGGAACCTGTCTCTAAGAGTCTGTAAAGCCAAACAGCATTTTACAGCTTCAGACACATGTATCTGCGTTGCACATTGTAAGTACAAACTTAACCCGAGCATGGTGAATAAATGCATATGTTGATTCAGCTGCAAAAAGCTGGAATTTAACACTGGAGTTTGCCATACTCAGATGGAAAATTGACCTGAGTAGTTCTTCATGCAGAGAAGGACTTTGTAGTTCCACAGAATGGGAAATTAACTGGCTAGACAGTAAGTCTGGGGAAGGAAAGATATGAGCTGGAAGCATTTAGACCTGGAGTGTTGCCCAGTTCAAAAAGGCAACAGTCCAGCATTACTCAGGTCTATACATTCGAAACTTTAACTTCTGACACACTAATGAGCACAGCCACAATACAGCAGACTTCACTTTCTATCATACACATATAAATATATATATATGAAGCTTGGGCAGTGGTCATGAGATGTTCTTCCACACGTACCTTATTTGCCAAGAACTGTTTCTGGTTTTGTGCCTAACGTTCCCAACATACAGGAATGAGATGCTTCAGTAATTCAGCTGCTCAGAAGGAACAGGCCTCCAGCATACAAAGGATTCACCAAAACAATGCATTTTCTTTTACTACCACCATACTACAGGCACATAAAACATCTGCCTTCACTGGTTATAACACCAGTTCCCACCCCTTCCCCACAGAGGGCCAAACTCTGAAATGGACTGTTACAAGCTGCTGCACACAGAGAGACACAGGTACACACTGGTTCAGAGCTGCTTTGGTGAACTGCACAGCTGCATCTAGCTCACCTGAACTCCTGGAGTATCTTGCACTTGAATAGCCAACATCTCTCCATCTATCTGAATATGCCTGCTGTAGAGATTACCTGAAAAGAACAACAAGAGGTTCACAAGCACGGCCACCACCCTACACATAGACAAATGCCACCTCTGCTGCCCATTAGTTGTGCAAGAAAAATTGTATCACTGTTTATAAAGTGAGGCACCTGTGTTAGCTTTTTGTGTGGAACTATAAATATTTTTGTATAAATATAACCATAAATATTTGGCTTTTCTAGAAGCCTAGGATTTAATCTTGCATTGGCTTATTCTGAAGCTTAGCATTTAATATTGAGCAATCTGGAAACCAATTACATCTCAAAGACTGTCTCAGCTTAGATGATAAAGATATGTGTGCAAAATAAACAACTTCTACTATATACAAGCAGTTTGCTGGTCACTTAGTATTTCCATACTCAAGTGAAGCTCTCTGCAGGTTGGCCTATAAGAATTACTGGGTTTCTCATTTTTGTTTGTGGTTGGGGTTTGGTTTTGTTTTTCATTTGTGTGGATTTTTCCAACTCATTTCCTCAGCAGAGTTGCATTTCCATTACTTTAGACTTCCCGCTGTACTCTACTCAAGCGAGCACACAACATCACCTCTTCCCCATTAAGCTGGCGCCGTCTAGAGCGTCTAGCTGCTGGCATCACTTTGCAAAGGGTAACAGAAGAGACGCTTTACAGAATGTTTTCTCAGTTTAGTTTAAAGATTTCCAGGGGGACACTGTCACCATATAAAGTAAAATCTGTTAGCAGAGCTGCAGTAAGGCGGTGGTGGTGAAGCTGCACTTTAGGGTGACTGGCAGACCCCTTTCTGAGGAAAGGCAGGGCTTGTCTCACAGCGAACAAGTCTGAAGTGAGCTGCCAGCCTTCTAACTGGGCTCGGGGGTTTGCACGGCTAACAATACCTGTTATCTGCAGCTAGAGACCCATTTTTAAGCTCTTTCTTTTCCCCTGGCTCCGTGCGGTGTTTCGCCCGCTAACTCCCAGGGCGCTTCCCCGCTCCCCACTCCGGACACCCCCCGGGGGGCTCCAGGGCAAAGGCCACGGGGGCCCCGCTCTCTTCTCCCCTCCCACTCCGCAGGAGCTCCATCGTCACCACCTCCCCCGCCGCGGCGAGCCCCATCTCCCAGCTCGTGGGGAACAAAGCCGCCCGCTCGCCGGTCCTACCTGCGTTCCTCTCGTAGTCGCCGATGAACCGCCGGGTGAGGAACCGCACCACCAGCGCTGCGGGTGGGCACAGACACAACCGTTAGAGCCGCGCTTCGCCGCCGCCGCCCCCATGACCCACACCCCCCCCCCCCCCCCCCCCCCCCCCCCCCCCCGCCTTTCCGCCCGCGCC
>JANHGL010023151.1:2746-14887 GCA_024611195.1 Ceyx melanurus | reverse complement strand
GGCCGGGAGGGGCGCGGGGGGGGGGGGGGGGGGGGGGGGGGGGGGGGGGGGCGGGGGTGGGGGGGGGGGGGGGGGGGGGGGTTCGGCGGGGGGGGGGGGGGGGGGGGGGGGGGGGGGCTGGGGTGAGGAGAACCACTTGGCCAAGCAGGGTTTGTGCTCTGGGGCCAGGTGAGGATGCCCCTGTTGCCTCTTCCATTGCCACGTTGTGTTGATCTTGGTGCTGAAACGTTGCTGCCAACCCTCCACCACACCTGGGGCTGGTGATGCCACTTAGAGCTGCTGATGCCAGTCTCTCTGGGCTCTTGAGATATCCCCACGTCCATGCTTTGCTGCCATCAGAGACCCTTGTCCCAGGAAAAGGGCACTGGGAAGATCTGGAGGCAGCCAGCTGCTCTGCTGCAGGATCTTGGAGCACCACAAGCTCAGGCAACTTCTTCTGGACAGCAAAGCTTCAGGATGTTCCAGGATTTTGCTTGTGGAAGGTGCCACTGACCCACCCAGCACCCCATCCCCAATGCTTTGGTTCTTCACTGCCACACTGAGGGTGCCAAGGCTTTAGCTGGGCACCTTGGTGGGTTGCTGTGCCCCCCCCCAGCACTGCCTTGGGGAGATCCAGGAGCTGCCTCCATCTCCCAGACAAGGGTTGAAGTCTCTGCTGTGACACAGCAGGGATGGGGTGCTGAGCAGCACCTCAGGTGACCTCTGTCCTGGCTCTTGCCCCCTGTTGGGGTTTTTTTTCTGCTCTTTCAGGTGTAGCTCCCCAGGCAGATCCATTTCCACCAGCTCTGCTCCCTCCTGGGAACTGAGAGGAAACAGCCCAGTGTCCAGATGAGGCAAAGGACCATTTTTCTCACTGTGTCAGGAAACCCCAGGAGCTGTTCAAGGGAAACTTTCCCAGTCTTCCCTCAGTCTCTTGGAAGAGAGGTTCACCCCAAAGGCTTTTTTTTTCCCTGATGTCTCTCTGGACAAACACAACCTTGCACTGGGAAGTAGCTTTGCTGCTGCAGCAAGCTCTGGCTCTGCCCATGTGCTCCTCAGACATGGCTGCCACTTTCCCTGTGCTCAGGAGAAGGTGCTGGAGTCCCCAAGAAACTCAGGTGTGAGAGGGAAGAATTGGCCATCCTCTGCTGAGAGGAGGTTCCCATGCCTTGCTGTTTTCCTGACACATTCTCTTGGCTGTTCCTGTGTCACCTTTGCATTTCCAGCCCCAAAGAAACAGTGAGTCCTGGGTGGAATTCTTTGTTTGCAGGGGTGCCCAGCTCTGTGGTGATCCCCAGGGGAAGGAGCCTCTTTCAGTCTAGAGATCAGGAAAGAGGGTCCTGCAGATGGCTTGGGGTGAGAGGCAGGAAGCAAAACCACCCCCCCCCATCCTTGCCATGAATCCAGGATGCCTGGCTTGGAAAGGTTTATCCAAGAGGGGTTTCTGCTTGCTCCCATTCCAGCAAAACCCCACCACTGAGCCTCTCCCCAGTCACAAAGCTGGTTCCTGGTGTGCCCACCCCCAAGGTGGAGACCATCTAGGTCTTCTCCATCTCTTCCTGATGCCATGATGCCAGACAAAGGGTCACTGGGCTCATCCTGCAGCCAGACTCACTTCTGAGGGGCTTCAGGCAGGGGGGTTGGACTAGATGATCTTCTAGGTCCCTTCCAGCCCCTAATATCTGTGATTCTGTGATTCTCTTGCTGCCAATCTTCAGACCCCTGGGGGTGGGGGGTGAGGGCACTGTGTGCTCTCCCCTTGGACTGGAGGCATCTTCTTGGCACCAGTGCTAGATCCTTTCCTCCCTTTCTCTCAGCCCTTCTCCTGTCTGGCAACATCTTCTGGTGCCTTCAGTGAGTGCACCCAGAAATCAGCTGCCTGCTGCTGCCAGAACTTGGTTTGTTCCCAACTCAGGCTCTAACTCAGCACCCAAAGCCCAGGGTGGCTTCTTCTGCTGGATGTTCTTTGCTCTGTGGTCACAGGGTGAATCTCCATGGCAAGATGCACTGCTTTTATCTTCAGTCAGGTGTCAAAGCTTCACCCCAGTGGGTTGCAGATGCAGGAGGAGCAGTGGCTGAGTTGGGAATGCCCGAGGATAACGGGACACCAGTGACCACTGCTGCTCTGCTTTCCCTGTGTCCCTCCTCTCAGTCCTACCAGACTGCTGTCTGCTCAGCTCTGAATCTCTCTGCTTTCCCTCTCTGAAGCCCTGGGGAGAAGCCAGCATGTCACATCCAGCTGCTTCCAGTTGCCTTTCCCAGCATGGACCAGTTCAGACAACCCTAGTGCGTGGACTTGGAATAACGGCCTGAGCTCGGAGCTCTTTCTTCCAGTGCTGGTGGAAGAAAGACCATGAGATCTGAGGTCTGCTCAGAGGTTAAATAATTAACAGAGTGTTGAAAGGTTAAAAAACAACCCCCAAAGATGAACTGGAAACACCAGCATGTGCAGGGAGGAAGATGATGATGGATAAGGGTGAGAGAGACCTGGCAGAGCTGTCCACACACCCGACTAGCTCTCTGTACAGCTCCTCCTGCTGCCCTGTGTGCTCCTGTTAAGTTCTTCGCAGTGCCATGAGCTGGGGGTGCTGCTGGGGGTCGAGTGGCTGGAGTTTGGGGGGTTTCAGGGGGGTGTCTCACCTGGGGGGGGGGTTGGTTTTGCTTCTCTTGCAGGCCTCGGTCGGGCGGCAGAGTCCGAGGGTGGTGCCGTACCCAGCCCGCAGCCTGTGCCCTGGGGAGCCCGGCCTTCAGAGTGCAGCAGGTAGCACAGCTCCACTGTCCTTCCCTCACCCACACCCTGTGTGCCTCCCTTTCTCCTCCCAGCACCTCCTCAGCCTGCTGGTTGACTCCCACAGCCCCCAGATTCTGACACTCTGAGAGATGCCCAAGCTCCTCCTGGTACCCGTTTGCCCGTCCCTGCCAATAAGGGGTCACTGTCCTCAGGCCCTTTGGAGTGTGTTCCTGTGGTGTGACACTAGTGAATCCACACAGGAGAGACACAAAACCACTCCTGGTTTGCCTTTCAGGTCCATTCTTGGACTTGAATATGCAGAGAGACAGGCTTTGGAGCTCAGTGTTCCCAGAGCAGCTTCTTCCACCCCGTTCCCCAGCCCCTCTCCCTCCTCTCTGGCTGATCACACACGAGGAGGGGTCACCCCGAGCTTTGCTGCAGCTGAAGATTCAACCCAGGGTGGTTCTAAGGCTCTGATTTCCTCTCATCCCTGCAGTTGTGTCAATGGGCTCAGCTGATCACCGACTGAACCTGGCAGAGATCCTCTCCCAGAACTATGGTGTGAGGGAAGAAAGGGAAGAGGAGGAGGATGCTCAGGAGAAGCCAAAATCTTTAGAAGAGCTGGAGAAGAGTTTCAGTGCCTCTCAGGTAAAGGCAGCAGAGGGAGGGGAAGGGAAATGACCCTTTTCTGGTCTTTTTTACAGCACTGGTACCAGTAGCTTTGCAAGAAACCCTGAGTGGCTGAGCTGGCAGTGCTGTGTTTAGGGCTGTGTGGAGTCTGGGGGTTGCACTGGGGAGGGAGGAGTGGTTTTGACAAGTGGTGACAGCAGTAAATTGTAGAATCTTCCTCTGCCAAGGAGCTGCTCTGGTCAGGTGGACTCAGCTCAGGAGGAGCCACCAGCTGCTGGGTGGATTTAGCAGTGGAGGAATCCCAGGGATGATTTGAGGAGACACTCAGTGGAGCACAGAGCAGATTCTTGGTGACAGAAACTCTCTTCCCTCAGGCACAAGCCTAACAGAGGGATTTACTCCTCCCTCCTTCAGTTGGACTGTCCAGTGCCTCTTCACCAGTGTGAAAAATAGAGAGATTTTGAAGTTGCCTTTGATTCTGTTGCTCAGGGTGAAAGTTCCTGGCTTCTCCACACCCTTGGGAAGAGCAGGTTGTGGTGGGTCTTGGTGGCTTGGTTCAGACCCCCTTAGCAGAGCAGAGCTGCTTTGACTGTCTCTGCCTATCCCTGTGCTTGCTACAGCTGGTCTTGTGCTGGGTGCTTGTTCCATTCCTGCTGAAACTTTGTCCTCCTCTTGCTCAGAGCAGTGAAATGCCATTTGAGGAGCTGCTTGCACTGTATGGCTATGAGGCATCTGATCCCATCTCAGAGCAGGACAGTGAGAGCAATGACATCACTCCAAACCTCCCAGATATGACTCTGGATAAGGTAAGAGCAGCAGTTTTGCCTGGGCCTGAGCTCACAGCCTGCACTTGGGGTTACTCTGAGACCTGGAGGTTACTCTGGGAGCTGGAGATCCCAGATCTCCAGTAGCTCCTTTCAGGTGGGGTTGGACTAGTGCTAGGGGAAGGAGCCAGCCTGGTGTGGAGTGGCCCAGCAGTGGGAATGCAAAGAGTTTAGAAGACAGTGGGGAAAAGGATGATAATTTATGTTAGAAAGAACACTCTAAAGACTGTAAAGCCAAATCATTCTATGATTCTATGACTTGTTATGCAACTGGGGGCACCAACCATGCAGCTGTGGATCTGTGCAGAGCCAGGGAAGGTTCATCTCTTCCCAGGTGAAGCTGTGGTGGCTCCTGTAGAGCTTGGAGAGAACATTTTTCCCTCACCCCCTCCTTCCAGTGAAGCTCTACAGAAAGGGCCACTTGCTCATCCTCTCTCTGGCTTCCTCAGGATGCTGTTCCTGACACATGGAGAAGCATTTTAGGTGGGGGAAAAAAAAAAACCAAACCCAAACCAAACCAATCTAGGGGGGTGGGGAGTGTGAGAGCATCAGACATTGGACAAGCTGTGGGAGGGTGAGGAGTTGTGTGGATGTGGCCACCCTTGGCTTTTACTCTAGGTCTCTCCCCCTTTCAGATATAAATATATTTTCATTTTAAAAAAATATTTTTCACTTTCTTGTTGTTGTTAAAAGGAACAAATAGCGAAGGATTTGCTTTCAGGGGAAGAAGAGGAGGAGACCCAATCTTCAGCAGATGATCTGACTCCATCAGTCACATCCCACGATGCATCAGACCTGTTCCCAAACCAGCCTGGCTGTATGTGGTGCTAATTTCTAATTAATTGCTTTTTCCTTAATTGTGACCTGCAGGATAGGGTCAGAAAGTTCTGGGTCATTCAGTCCCTTAGTTTCCTGACATCTGCTTTCCCACTGGGTGCTTGCAAATAAATCAGAGTGCCAGTTTCCAGAGGCCTGCAGTGAAAGGCCAAGGGGCAGTGGTTGAAATGAGAAAGGAGTGGATGGAGATGAGAACTGAGGCAGAAGTTCTTTCCCAGCAGAGGGGTGGCCACTGGAGTAGGGTGCCCAGGGAGGTGGTGGAGCCCCAGGTGGGGTTGAGGGGGCTCTGAGCACCCTGCTCCAGCTGAGATGTCCCTGCTCTGGTTGGGCTGGATCAGCTCTGGAGGTCTCTTCCATCCCAGACACTTCTTCTCTGCTGTTACTGAGACAGAGCATAGCTGAGCAGTGAGAATTAACTTTAGCTGGAACTCATGACATTGAGAAAGTGAGAATTGTTTTGCTACCCACTGTAATTCCAGTTGGAAAGATCAGTACCTGGCCTGACACCCCCAGAAGTGACTAAATCCAGGGCTGTGATACAAAGAGCCAGCTCCTAAACACTGGAATCTGTGGGAAGCCACCTGAGAAACTCAGCAGGACATGATCTCATTCCTTCTGCTGCCTTGCAAAATGAAGGAGTCAAATAATTCCATTTAAAAGGAGTGCAAATTCTTTTAATTCAAAGGAGAAAATGGAAGTGTGGGTCAAGCTGTCACTGCAGACCATGCTGAAAGGAGCTTCAGGGCAGAAAATGAAGTGAACAGAGAGCAATAGAAAAGCTTACATTTTATAACTAAAGATCTTCTCCTTTCCCCCCCCAAAGCAAACAACTTCCTGGCTGATGAAGACAAAGAGCCTTGTTCATCTCCATGTGCTTCCTCCATGGCTGAGGATTCAGAGGAGGATTCCATCCCATCCAACGAATGTAAGAAGGTAAATGGTCTGAGTGCCTTGGGAAGGGGAGTTCTCAGAGCAGGCCCTGTGGCTGAGGAAATCACAACCCCAAAGGGCTCAGTTTTCCCCCCAGAAAATCCTTTCCTTTTGCTCAGCACCTCGGGTTTGGTGGGATGAGGGGCTAGATGTGGGTTACAGGAGGGTTTTTTGTGAAATAAAATCTTGCCATCTGAAATGATCTGCTGCTTCAGCCATAGAAAATGCTGCTGTGCTGTGATAAATCCAAACTGCAGCCTTGCAGCCCTGTAAAAGTGAGATGCTGCACAGTATTCCCAGCAGGATTTACTGAGGGGGAACATGAGACAGAGAGAGAAACAGGTTTCCAAATCCATCCTGGTTGGGAAGGCTGCAGGAGAGGAGCTTCTGCACTTCTTTATCCACCCAGCTTTAGCTGCTTGCCATGAATCTTTACCATTAAAAAGATGTAAATGCCTGAGATCCCCAGAGTATCACCTGCTTGCTAATAAATCTCTTTAGTTACCCTATAAAATAGTCAAGGTTCTCTAGAAGTAATAGCAACAGTGGAGGCCACTGGTATGCAAATGGCCCCTGTGGTGTCAGAGCCCCTAAATCATGGAGCTCACCTCAGACCCACAGAGCATCTTCCAGTTCCATTTACCCTCCTCCCTGTGCTGCTGTTTCAGGAGATCATGGTTGGGCCTCAGTACCAAGCCACTGTCCCCATCCTCCATGGAAACAGACATGGGGAAAAAGGTAAGGCTGGGGGGGTCTGGGTTGGGTGGTAGATGCTGGGTGGTGGCACTTTGGAGCCCTGGGTCACACTCTGGGTCTACCTGGCACCTCTCAGTGTTGACACCAACATTGTCACCTACACCTGAGCTGGTTTTACACTCATCCATTGGAACAGAATGGGAAAACTCAGGGAAAAACCAGTAGCCAGAGTGATTTTCACTTGGTACCTCCCTGCTGCTCCCAGTTTGGTGGGATGTCTGCAGAAGGAGGTGCCTGGAGGTGGAGATTTCATCTCACAACTAGCACAGAACCAGCAGGAGCTTGGTTCTGAAGGAGCCAGCTGCCACCAAGGTAGCAATTCCTGCCTTCCTCCCCAGGTCCCTTTACCCCCACAGGACCACAGCAGATAAAAAGAGGTAAAATTCCCAATTTTACAGCTGCTGCTTCAGATTTACCCAGTTCCCAGAACTTTACAGTGTTGCTCTGTTGGTGCTCTGAGGTTTCTCTGTTGAGGAGCAGAGATGCAGTCCATGTTTTGCAGATGTGCTGTGTTTGCACCAGCATGAGCTGAAGGGAAACTGATCTAAACCCCTTAGGGTCTGTCAGGCCCTGTCTGTAGCACCTCTGACCTGATCTTAGTGATGCTACAGGACAGAAGAGATGCTTCTTTTCCCTCTAGAAGCAATCAAGTACAAAGGGTGCTGATGTTTTTTATCCAAATAGACAACTCTCAGCATTCCTGGTTAATTTTTTTTTCATTGCAGAGCTTCTCTTCTTGTTTTTCTCTGTGCTCTTATTTTACTCAGATATCTCTCAGTTGCTGTGGGCCCTGTTCTTGGGGAGTCAGAGCCTTGAATCTGAAAGGGGCAAGGATCACTTGGTCACACCACTTCTGCTCTTCCCTGTTGGGTGGAGCAGCTCACAGAGGAGCCTTAGGAGCTGTCACAGGGGAGGGGACAACCTTGGCACTGCATTTTGTGCCTAGGACAGCTCAGAGGTGCCTTCACCTCCCACTCCTTTTGTTTATGGTGTACTGGAAAAGACACCTTAGAACCTGAGGGGGGGGGGTTAGTTGCCAGGATTAATGACTCAAAAGCAACTATCTTGGAGAGCAAGGTAACAAAATCCTTGTCTACCAGCTCTTGTGGAGAGGTGGAAAGGAGCTGAGCCTGTGCCTGGGGCTCAGAGGTATGAGGAGTGCAGAATTCTCCTGCCTCCAAAAGCAGCAGCAGCAGCTCCAGGCTGGTTGTCCTCTCAGGCACCAAGCAGACATCCTCTCTTCCATCCCTCCCATGCATATCCAGTTCTCCAAAGCAGCAGAATTCTCTGATTATATATATATTTTTTAATGTTTCTAGCTTATGAGAATGAAGATCAGCTGCTTTGGGACCCAAACATACTCCCTGAGAGGGAGGTTGAGGAGTTCCTGTACCGTGCTGTGAAGCGACGGTGGGACGAGCTGGCCAGCAGCAGCCTGCCAGAGGGGGAGATGGTGAAGGACAATGAGCAGGTAGATTCTGGGGGGGCTTCTTGCACCCCCAAGTTACTCTGATGGTGCTGGGGAGATAGTGCAGAGTGGCTTAAAGAGCTCCCAGAGACCCACTTCAAAGAGAACAGAGACCTCGCTCTGGTGATCCTCTGCTCCTGCCTCCTGGCTGGGTGTGCTCCTCAGCCTCTGGAGGCTCTTCACCCTCCTACTGGGGATACTGGGAAAGGCTGGAGTGGATCTGACCACAGGCCTGTCTGGTTTGGTGCTTTCCTTCCCACACAGTAACAGATATTTGTGGAAAGCTTGTAACAGGCTGGGCCAGTGGAAAGTGCTTTGGCTGAGTTCTTCCAGTATCCCCAACCCTCCGAGCCACTGCTTGCAGCAGGAACAGCCTTTTGGATCTGTCTCCCTTTGGATTGCCTCATTCTTCTTTGAAGCCAGTAAAAGATCAAATATTTAGCTGAGAAACTCAGGAGCTCTTGTGTTTCCTCTGAGCCAGCCAGGTCAGATTCTCACATAGTCACCCTGCAGAGCTGTAGCTTCTCAGGCCTGGGATTTGTGATGCAGTGCTTTGGAAAGAGGAATTTTCTGTGCTGCTGGTCAAACTGGGGTTAGTGGAAAGTGACTGCTGGGAAAACTGAAGTTTTGGGAGAGGAGTTTGAGTCAGGAGCAGGTTGGGTGATGCCGTGTGGCTCACGTGTGTGCTCTGAGTCACCTTTGTCTCTTCCCCAGGCTTTGTATGAACTGGTCAAATGCAACTTCAATGCAGAAGAGGCTCTGAGGAGGCTGCGTTTCAACGTGAAGGTGATCAGAGGTGAGAACCACCCCCCCACACTTGGGTTCTACCCCCAAACATCAAGGCTCTTCCTAGATTCTCTCCCATCTCCTCCCAACTCCTTTCTGCCACAGATGAGCTTTGTGCCTGGAGTGAGGAAGAATGTAGAAATTTTGAGCATGGCTTCAGGGTCCATGGGAAAAACTTCCATCTGATCCAAGCAAACAAGGTAAGGAGTCTCATCCCACATCCCCACTCAGGTTTGGGGGCAGGAGCCACGTGCACTTGCACCAGAGGTGTCTTCAGAGCCTCAGCTGAGGCAAGAAGTAGAGGAATTGCTGAGTTCCAACCCCAGGCTCTGTGTTGACTCCTGGTAGCAGGTGATGGGCTGTTCACTGCCCTGCTCTGCCTTATTTTCCAGGTGGGAGATGTCACAAACAACACTGACCTGCATGAGTGATGTCAGTTATTTACTGATTAGCCCTTTCTGGAGTCTCAAAAGTTCTTTCCAAACTCTCAGCCCTTGCAGTACTTCTGTGAATGAGTGAGTTGAGCATGTGGATGTTTTGTAAAGTCCCCTGGGGTCCTCTAGGATAAAAGATGGCTGTTGTAGGGAGAGCTGGGCCCCAGGACACGTGCTGCTGTGCTGGGAGTTGCCAGAACCAGAGAGTCCAGTTCTCCCACTGATTTAATTACGGGCATCTTGTCGCTGGCCAGGCAACACGGACACAGGTTTGCTCTCTTGGTGTCAGCTGTGCTGCTGGAAGCACAGGAAGGTCCTGCACAAACATAGCAGTGTGTGAGTCTGAGAGCAGTGGTGCACTCTGGGCAGCCCTCCCTCTGCCCAGTTACCACCTTGGAAATCACACAATAACCATGGTTGGAAACCCCCCAGGCTGTCGCATTTCCTCTGAGCCAGCCAGGTTAGATCCTCACACACTCACCCTGAACCTTCTCAATCTTGGCATTTGTGCTCCAGTGCTTTGGAAAGAGGAATTTTCTATGCTGCTGCTCAAACTGGGGTTAGTTTGGGGGGCAAAAAAAAAACCCAACCAAACCCTGAAGTTTCACGCTTGGAAACCTCAATACCCGCTTCTGTTCCGTACCGATGCCACTGACTGCAAGGTGCTTAACACTCTGCTCTCATTCAATGGGAGGCCAGTGCTTGGCTGCAGCAGGTGAGTGTGGATCCAGGGCTTTCTGACTGAGCTGTTTCTCCCTCAGGTCCGTACCAGGTCGGTGGGAGAGTGTGTGGAATATTACTACATGTGGAAAAAATCCGAGCGCTACGACTACTTCACTCAGCAGACCCGCTTAGGAAGGAAGAAGTACGTCCTCCACCCTGGAGCCACGTGCGTGGAATATTCTCACACTAAAATTAGTAATATTCACCTCCCAGGGAAAAATTCCCTCCTGCAAACAACAAACCCAAGCAGCTCTCTGCAAAAATCCTGCCCTGGGCTGCTCCAGCTTCCCAAAGTGGGAGCGCGGAGAGCCGCCGGGTGTGCTGCGGGGAGGGAAGGCAGAGAGGATGGTTTGGATGTGGATTTTTTTCCTGTCAAACCATCTGAAATGAAGGCAAAGGTCAGGGATTTAGGGTTGACATCAAGGGAAAGAACTCTTTTCAAGGAAGTTTTTAGGGGAAAGGAGTTTTTTCAGTTCAAAAATATACCAGTCCTGGCGCTTGGCAAGTGGAATGAATTTCTTTCTTTGCTGCCACCCTTTGAGGCAAATTCTTCTCTTTGAAATAGATGCTAATTACAGAAAATCCTTCCCCAAAAGGTTGCAGCTGAAATGTTGGAAAAGGGCAAAATGAAATATTTAAATGGAATCAATTAAAAACATTAGATGAAGTCTTCAAAGATTTTTTATTTTTTTTTAAACTTATTCTGATGCAAGATAGGAAAACACCCCAAATCTCACATCCCTCCAGGACAGGACAAGATTTTCCTCCTTGTTTGCTCTTTGCTTGGAGCAGTGACACTGTCACAGTCACCCTGTGAAGGTGGCTATCCCCTGGGGAGAGTGTTGGGCTTGGTTTGGAAGGAACTGGGGCTCCCAGTCAGCTCTGGGGCAGAGCTCTTGGGTTCAGAGACCCCATCCCAGTTTGCCACACTGGCTTATCCATGCTCACCTCCATGCAGACCAACTGGTGTTGCTGGTGAGGTTCCTCCAGCCCACTGGCTTTATTTGGTGATGGGTTTGGATCCCAGTCACCTTTTCCCTGCCTGTGTCCACAGGGAGGTGGCAGCTCTGTCTTGTCTTTCCCCACAGGGACTACACTGACAACGACCTGGATGGGGGTGAAGTAGAAAACTCCAGTCGTTCCCGGGGCTCCCCACCCATCCCCTCTGCAACCAGCTGCCTGGATTCCCACTTTGGGCAGGATCAGATCACCATAGAGAGCACAGGTAACACAGATCCTGCTCTTCCCACCCTCCCTCTGGCACAGCTCCTGCTCTGCTTGTCTCCTGCTGCCATCATCCATCTGTTCCTCATCTCCCACGCCTCACTTTTCCCTGGGCAGGATTGGGTTTGAGCAAAAGGGGGTTTGTCTGGCTCCATGTTGTGGCCCAGGTGTTGCTCCTGCTCTGGGCTGGAGTCATTCCCTGAGTTAAGTGCTTCCCAGTGCCCTGGCAGACAAAATCAACCTCTGCAGGAGCTGCCCCAAGTCAGGCTGTGCCTGTGCCCTGCTCCCAGAGAGAGCTGGATGTGGGAAGACTCCCAGGGAGCCCCTGATGGGCTCTTCCTTCATCATCCTCCCCTGGATGAGGGTTTTGTGTAGGCATCTCCCGGGGCTGTCAGCAGGAGAGGGGGGGGGTTAGGATTTAGGAATTGGCTTTTTTTCAGAGTGTCTCTGTGAGATTCCCTTGAATTTCCATAGAAACACTGATGGCCTCCCATCTGCTCTTGGCATCTCGCCCACCTTCAGTGAGTGCTGCCAGGGATCTTGGGCACTGGAAGGAAACACTGGTGCTGTGCAATGAATCCTGTTGGGATTAGGTGGGAGGGAGCTGATTCTGGGGGTTTTGAACATCACAGACTCAAACTTAAAAACATAGACAGGTAGGGGTTGGAAGGGGAAAAGATCATGGAGTCCAACCCCCCTGCCAGAGCAGGATCACCTGGGTCACCCAGGAACAGATCCAGGCGGGGCTGGAATGTCTCCAGAGCAGGAGATTCCACAACCTCCCTGGGCAGCCCCTGCCAGGCTCTGCCACCCTCACTG
>JANHGL010023145.1:0-23684 GCA_024611195.1 Ceyx melanurus | reverse complement strand
AAATATATATGAAAAAATATAGCTTCCTGAGATATTATGTATGTCATGTATGTATTTCTTGAAGCTCTGGAAAACAGGCAGATGATACAAAGTCTTAACAATATATAAATGCAATGTTTCAAGTGAAAAATAATAACTATTAACTAACAGCATCTTGGGTAACTATCTTTTCTAATAGATGATGTATTGTGAATGTTTTACTCAGGTTACAGAATTAAACCTGTAGGAGGCCTAATTTTAATTAATATACAGGTTCACTGGGAAATATTGATAGTTTTAAGTAGGATTCCTTGTAATATGCTGTTTTATACATTTATAGATTGGTTGATGGAGAAAATAAGCTTCATTTGAGAAATGATACTACAGTTATTCACTATGCTTGAAATATATTTAAAAGAAGTTTTGAAGAAAGTACAACATGACATTTACTTTCTTAAGATCCCAATTCATGTGGAGCATGCAATTGCTCCACATTCCCTCAAGGGAGTTAATGGGTGTTTCTCTGGAAAGGGATCATGGCTGACTGCCCAGCTGAAGTTCCTCTACATGAACACACATAGCATGGGCAACAAACAAGAAGAGTTGGAAACTACATAGTGGCCATTACTGAAACCTGGTGGGACAAATCCTACGACTGGATTGCGGCTATTGATAGCTACAAGCTGTTCAGAAGAGACAGGAGGGGAAGGAGGAGTGGAGGTGTTACTCTCTATGTTTGATATTGATACTGTTTGAATATTGATTGAATGTGAAGAAATTGCCCTAGAGAATAGCCACAAGCAAGTTGAAATCCTATGGGTAGGAATTAGGGACCAAGATAACAAGGGAAACCTCGTGGTCAGGGTCTACTATAGGCCTCCTGGTCAAGGGGAAACCTTTGATGAAGCATTTCTACCCCATCTACACTCACAGTCCTGTTGGGGGACTTCAATTATCCTGATACTTGGTGGAAAAGTCCCACAGACAGCAAGGAGGCTCTTGGAGTGCCTTGATGATAACTTCCTGGGATAAGAAACAGACAGCCCTACCTGAGGGAATGCAATACGGGATCTACTGATCACCAGTGCAGGTAAGCTGGTCAAGAATCTCAAGATTGGAGACAGCCTGGGCAGCAGTGACCATGCACTGATGGAATTTATATTACTACTAAGGGTCACAAAACAGTCAAGAATTACAGTCTTGACCCTGAATTTCAGAAAGGCAAACTTCCAGCTCTTCAGGGAGTTAATTAGCAGGACACCCTGGGAAATGATCCTCAGGAACAAGGGAGCAGGGTGATCAAGGCACCATCAGCAAGTTCGCAGATGACACCAAGCTGAGTGGTGCTGTCAATATACCAGAGGGATGGGATGTCATTCAGAGGGACCTGGACAGACTGAATACATGGTGCCAGGTGAACCTCATGAGGTTCAACAAGAGCAAGTGCAGGGTCCCGCACCCATGCCAGAACAATCTCCACTATCAATGCAGGCTTGGGGATGAGATGACAGAGAGCAGTCCCGCAGAAAAGGACTTAGGGTGCTGATAGAGGAGCACCATTTTACCTGTATGAGCCTTCAGAGGATTTAGGTATGCAGCTCTTGGTGTGATGCCTCTGAAGGTCAGTTACTTTGCCAGAACAGTGCTCTTTCTTTCCATCACAGGGATCACAATCCTTTCACAGTTCAAATACAGAGTATTAGTATATGTCTGCTTCTTGGCACTGAATATCAAAAGGGCTTAAAAATCAGACTCTAAAGTGAGATAGCAACAGAAGTAGCCATCATGCTGTTAAACACTTTTAATCTTTTAACTACTGGGACTAAAAGAACATATGGATATCAATGAGCTCTTGTTGGCCTCAGAGTGCCAGGTGACTACACCAAGTTATAGTCAATCTGCAGCTATAGAGAAATACAGCAAATTTGCTCCAGCACAATGTCCTGCTCAACATTAGACAGTCTGGCTGTTTCCTGGTACCTCCTTATGTTAGTGAGTAGCATTGTTATTTTGTGGAAAAAAAAAAAGACACCATGTTAAGTGCACAATAAAAATGACAAGCATCTTACTTACTGTTCTTTAAAAATCCTTCCTGATTGCATGGCACTCACTTTAAATTCTGATTAAAGGAGAGCATTGAGAATCTCAGCTGGGAATGCAAAAGGATAAATGGAGTTACCATCAGTGAAATTTTGCACAGACTACTAGGCTGGGTAGCATTCATTTCAGACCAAACTGCTAGGGACCACCACTATCCAGATGTTAGCATATGGTTTCACATTGCACTATTTATGGTAAAGCACTGCAAAATTGGTTTTATAATAAAAAATCACCTCTCATGCAAATATAAGTGTTCTATGTAAAACTAAGGGTAGTATTAACATAGAGCAGTAAGTACAGTTCTAGTTATAACCTTAAAGAAAGGGAAAAATACACATGGGAAGCTGTTAGAGCTTAGACTTAGAAGCTAAAACAGAGTGAAGGACCAGCATGGGTACAATACAGAGTAAGTTAGGACATGGTAATAATTGCTGTAAAGAGTTTATCTGTTCATTTTTAATTTTCAGATGTCTTCTATCAATTATCTGCAGAGACAAAAGAGCAAGACTTCTATGTCTTAAAACCAACACAGGAATATCCTAGCAAATATGAGCTGGAAGAAAACATTTTTTAAAAGTCTGTTATTGAAGAATTGTTGGTGATTACCCAGGTACAGGATAAGAAAAGCAAATACTAAATATGTAACCAGGGTCTTGAAGGTGAGAAGAAACTCAGGTTGTTTTCTTAAATGTCCAGAACTTGCAACAGGGCTTTGGTGTTTTATTAGTCAAGGGCAGAATAAGGCTCTCCAGGATGCCATTGATTGTTTAGGATTTCCTGGAGCAAGTGTTTCTTCATATTCACTAGATCTCAATCTCTTTCTATGCTTTATGGTGCTACACTAACACCCCATCTGTATTTGGTGTTCATTATGATTTTCTAGCAGAGAGCTAATGACACTGCTATAAAAGAACAAGCAGCTGGTGGCATAGTACAGATAAGTATTATTCAACATGAATTGTCAATGGCATAGAAGCACAAAAGAAAAATTTCAAAATAAATCTGATGCATCCCAACTATTCTCCCATTGAAAGCAGCCAATAAACACTGCCTAAACAGGGAAAGTGGTCAGCAAAGAACTCTGGTTTAGTTCAGATGCATCACTGCAGGTTGTGTACCTGACAGTTGAGCAGTTTACTGAAGTACTATCTTGATAGTACATCACACCAGAAGTTTGATAGTTCTCATTCTAATCAGCCTGCATGCCACTGAAGCTTTTTGCTACTATCACACCCACTTGTGGCTCACAGTAGGTAGAAGTGGTATTAGAGGTATGGACCTAAAACAGTGAAGTCCCTAGACTATCCTGCAGTAACCAGTAAGGGAATGTTTCAGGGTTGCCTTACACAAACTGGTGTAGCATAAAAACCACACTAGCCTTGAATCACTAGTCTTGAAGAAACCTGAATACACCAGCACCCAGCACTCTGGAACAGTCACAGGAGATGAAAGGCAGGTTGCAGTATAGTCACAACCCATCTCTGAGATTGTGGTTTCCATAAAGTTTTGGTTTGTACCTTGGTTTTCACTGGAGTGCACTGAGCTTGATATTCAGTTGTAAAAATGTTGGTGTGAAGAGGGGGAGAGGACTGTCTGCTTTTGTACTGGCAACTGCCACAGGGAGGAGACAAGAAATCCTTGTCTCCATAAATTGTTGAAATAAGGCTGTATTTAATTTCTATAGATATCAATGACATTTGGTGAAAACTTTTTATATATAGGACTACATTACTTACTTTTAACATGTTGTAAGGCCAATGCACCTGGTGATTTCTTTGAAAGGTCTTAGATATGCCTTTTACAAATAAATACATAAACTAAGATCTCAAGAAATACATGGTTTGTTTCTGGATAATGGAACTTTCAAGAGTCATAGGGCTATTTCTTTGTTTTAAAAATCTAATTAAGTTTTAGAAAAATGGTAAGAATTCCATGGAAAAGCACTATATTGACACACTCAGAATACAGCTTCAGTTAAGTCTTCAGAATATGGAGAATTTACGTTACACACTCAGGCGTTCAGCCTGCCAGGACTTCATGCATATACTTGACTTTATGCATTGCAGTTAGTCCCACTGATGTCAACGCCATTACTTTCATGGATCAAGCTATATTCCATGTACCTCAATAGACCATAGCCTGCTCATGTGCACAAATATTGCACCTAGTACACACCTCAGTTAGTCAACAGTTAAAAACAACAGTTATCATTGTAGTTGAAACAAGGAGTGCTGTTTGATTTGGTATCACATAAATGGTTTCCTAAGAGAAAAGAAGATGGGCTGTTGTCAGATAACCAGGTATAAAATTACCTCCTGTGACAGCAGAGATCAAGTATGTAGCTGTAGAGGAGAGATGCTCCCTTCATCTGTGGATGCAGGAGTTTTTTGAGAGCAGAAGAAAGTTTGGATCCTCTCCATTCCACAAGGTTCATACTGACAGTATGAGCTTAGTAACCTTCATAAAAAAAGAAAGCAGAACTTGATTTTTATATAGATAACACCAGACTCCCACTAACTCTAACATAGTTTTTTTTATTATTATTGGACCACTAATATGCCCAGAAATCAGGGAATTTCAATACCCACACATTCTCATTGAATATTAATGACAGAACCCTAACAATAGTGGCTAATAATGCAGCTTTCTACTGCCATGTGAATTACACATCAATATTAATGAAGCCTTTGTTAACATTCATTGTTCTTTGTATTCTGTGTCTCTACCAGGATTTTGCCATGGTTTACACCAACAACACAGACTTAGATGTCAATCCTGAGCAGGTTCTAGACATTTTAGAAAGGGAATCCTTTTCCAAATGTACCTTTAAATTAAGAAATATGCCATATCAAGGTTGCTTTACATTGATGGTTGTTCATTTATTTCTCCCTACACAGGACAGATGTAATTTTATATGTTTGTCTATCCTGAAAATCACACACAGAGGGCTGTCTTTTTTTTTCTTTTTTTTTATGTTATTACGACAGCCTTTGTATGCAAAGCCTAATACAATCATTCACAATTATATATGGTTCTTCTTCTTCCCAGAATCAGACATATCAAGCAAAGGCAATGGTTCTGTGACAAGAAACTAAGACAAGTAATTTCTAGTTCTGTAGGAAGCCCATGGCACAGATCACTAAGCAAGTTCACCCTGAATTCTACTATTCTAAACAGGATATTGTTCCAGTGCTTTGAACCTTCATATGAAATTTAAATGTAATTGCCAGAAGCATTACCTTATTAATAAGAGTACAAAAGAATCATCACTAATTATTGTGAGCTACATTTGCATTTTCTAAACATTTACATTATCTTATCTAACTATGTAACAGATGCTTGCATGATTTCCAACTCAGCTCTTTTCCAACGCAAATATACAGGCCTAGTAAATAATAAGCATGGCTTTGGACTACTCCTGTCAGATATAGCATCTTACTCAAAAAAGGAATTTCATCAGCCACAAAACCAATATATTTTTTAATGAATATCATACCACTTTATTTCAGTACAGTTGATCAACCTTGTTGAATGCTGTATCACTGATCCCATTTCAATGGTAGATCCTGCAAGATATCTGCAACAAATTACCTCTTTGAAAGAAAGATTAAATTGATTTGCACTAATCTAATTTAGAGGAGACCCAACTAAAATCATACTGGGACTTAATCTCATCTGAATACAAACAGTACAAAAATGCTGCCGATAAGTAGCTGATGTAATGCTGTAACACACCAGGGGGCTGATGTACCAATCCCACTCCCATTGAGGAGAGCACTCTGCAATTCCCAGTAGTGTCTCTTGGATTAAGACTTGAAATTGCATGTTTTGCATAGAATATCTGGAACTTACTATCACAAGATTAAAAAAAAAATAAAATAAAAAATTAAAGGAAAAACACGCAATTCTTTTCAACAGTTGTCATGAAATGGAAACATCCAACTCCTGAAAAGTCCCCCTATGAACAACACCTGAACTCACCCTGGTGAGTTAACACCCAGAAAGGAATAAATGTTTTACTACTCACAGTAGCAAAAAGGCAAAATGGAGTGCAAGAAATTAAACACAGAACCAAATCTGTCCAAATCACAAGGTAGATCTTGTCAAAACAACTAACTTCCTTTTTCTAAGCTTAAGGCGAGGTTGGTCTGCTTAAGGTCTGCTGCTGTTGCTAGTAATCATCAAAAGCAAATGAAAACACTAGTGCTGCTTTTTCTTCCTTCTGAACAAGCCCTCCAGATTCTGGTGGACAACAGGCAGCTGGATTCCAGCAAAACCATCACTGTGACCTATGCCATCAAGTCCACTGCAGGAAAGAACAGAACCAATTTTACAGGATAGGATGCTCTAAAAGCCAATATCTAGAGTAAACACATGTTTAGAAAACACATTTCATTTATATATATTTATTTGCTGATTGTAGATTGTAGTTTTAGGGTAATTCACCCCTCCATCTTATTGCATCTGTGAAGCTGTGATAACAATCCATGCTCCATGGGAAGCTTGAGGTTGACCTTACTAATTTTGCAGAACCCTCTGAAGTGCTGCAACTCAGGCTGTAATATGAGTGTCAAATGTCACTGTACCGTGGCTATTATCTTTGAATCAGATTCACCTGGAAACGCATTTTTTCTTAGTTGAAATACAATAATTCTTCCTTATTCTATATAAAAATACATTAATATTTAGGAAGTAATATTGAGCTAACATAATCATAACTTAAATGTGGAGATCTTGCAATATATTGTGATCACCTGGGACAAGAAACAAAGATAAATGGATGAAAAGACAAATAGGAACAAGCATGCACAGATTAATCAAATTAGGGAAGTAGAGATGATCTTTGGATTGTCACCTTCAACCTTACAAAATTGCTTTGTTTCCAGTTGAATTTCTGTTTGTTCACAGTTCTGTTACCTTCATGGAATATACCAAGAACACAAAATTGGGTAGATGGGTAACATTTACAAGTGTAGGGACCAAGTATGTGAAACCATTACCCACTAAAATCCTCTTTAGTCTCTAAACATCCTTATTCCTTCTCACTTAAGAAAATAAATGCCTTGGTTATTGTAAGAGTATTTCAATGTTTGCATTCATTTGTGCCTAAAGTAAAGTTTCCTGGCTGATTTGAAATTTTATGCCATGTTTCACAACAAATCCCTAAAATGAAGCAGAATAGTAGGTTAGCTTTCTATATAGTCACCAAGAAGAATGGAAACAAACCCCCTCATCTTTATTGTTCAAAATGAAAATCTTTATCGTTTGTCATTACCATGGCTGCAATTTAGTGTGTTTTCCTGAGTGTAAAGAGAACATGGTTTCTGATGACAGGAACTGTTTTGGCATTAACAGCTGTCCAAAACCACTTCAAGCTATAAGCTCTTTATAAATGTCTGTCTTTTGGGAGTACACATGACTGAAACCTGTTTTTTACCTTCAACTTGATTTCAGTAGCTCTGTGAAAGCATCCTGTACACCCAGTAGGCTGACTTCCTGCTTTATTCTATATTCACATATTTAAAATATGCCACTGGAGAGAAAAGGATTTATGGATTAAAGTATTTACCCTGTTTTCATTTTATATTTTCATGGCATCAAACTGAAAGCAGAATTTCATGATAAATAAACCTCAACATGGGCTAAAACAATTCCCACTTATTATTCACAGCAGAGGTAAAGCAGGATTTCAAAGGCTAGAAGATGCCCTCAATTTGCATCCTGCTTCATTTGTCAGTAAATCTGTTTGCTGGTAGGAAGGCGTTTGCCATTCTGTTCTGTTAGTCATTCAGTCAAAGCAAGACTTGTAATTAACACTTCTGATAATTAGGCATTGGTTTGGTTTGGAATCAACCTCTCTGTTTTAATTAAATCTCAGGAATTGACAAAAACAGATACCAGTCTTTGTTTAGCCAAATGATTAAGCAGTAGTTTTTTTTATCATCCTTTAGTAGAAGCCATGCTATTTTCTACCCCAAGCAAGAAGGAATGTTTCATTGTGGATATAAATGAACAGTTTACAAATAATTACTATTTCTCTATTTTTTGTTAATAGGAAAGTAATTCTAAAAATTAATCACTAACCTCACACAGAATGCTTCTCCCAATGGACAAATTCTCTTTATGACAACACTAGGTCAGCCAACAGTACTATATATTACACACGACTTTATTGGAAAATGGGGGAAAATATCCTCACACTTAGCTCAACCCATCCCAGTAAACCTGTTACATGAACATTTTCTCCACAGCAGAGAATCAAACTTGCCATGACAGATTCCAATTTACAAGAAAAATATATCTTAGACAAATGAAACCCTTGTGTATCTAATGATGCAATACAATAATTACAAAGACAATTGGACCATCTGTGCATCAAACTTATAGCCTTATCATGTACAGTCAGACTTTCCTGAAGTATCTGGGCAAAGGAGCAGAACTTAAAAGAAAACACTGAATGAGTGTGCACAGCAACATCTTTAAGTAGCTTGAAAAATACTGAAGACAATGTTTTGCTAATCAGTTTTCAGAAGGTGAAAATTCCAAGTAAAAAATAAAATGAAATTAAGACTCCAGTATTTAAATCTTTTTTCTTTTTCTTTTTCTTTTCTTTTTTTTTTTTCCTGGCAAATACCTGGCTGTGAAAGATGAATGGCTGAGAGGAGGGGGTCTATCTGGTAGTATCTTAAAAAATATATTACAGGTCAGCATTGGGCCCCAGGCATTGCCCACTCTGTGAGTGGGGATGCTCAGAAGAAACTATCATCGTGGAGGAGGTTTGAATAAAGCAGCAAAAGGAATAAAATAGTTAATGAGAACTGAGTAATTGAGAAGGTTGGATGATCTAGAGTTTGGGAAAATCCCAAACCCCCCCTTGATCACTGAGTGTGCAAGAGAAGAGCTGGCTATAGGTGACTCACAATAAGGAATAAGCAAAATGAGAATAAAGGGATGGCTTGAATAAAATAAAAGCATGCTGTAGTCTATTGTCTAGGACCCAGTCCAGGGCTTCTTTTTCAAACAGAATGTTCTTGGGAGCTGCATTGTCAGCAGACAGGATTAAAACACTTAAAATATATTTTTAAAGAATACCAAGCTTTTAAATTTAAACTTCAGAGGAGCCAGAATATTCACTGCTTTAGAAGAAAGATATTAGAAAGGAATGTGCTGGAAAAAAAAAATAAAATAGTGTTATATGGCAAAGTCCTTTCCTAGAGATACACCTTTCCTAAGTAGCAGCTAGTTCAGATATCTGTATATTCTAAAACCAGCTAGTGCTCCACAGAAGAAAGCCATAGCAACAGAGCCAGGAAAGCTTTTGCAGCAAGTTCACACTCCAGGATGCATTTTAGAACCTCTGAAATTACTCTGTGATGGAACTATGAAGCCCACATAGAAAGCTGAAGAAAAGCTGTTCATCATACAGAGTATTTTCCTGCAATGTCAGGAAAGAGTCCATCTAATTTCCTCACCATCCCCCAACAAAGAGACATTAAATGGTATTGTTTCATACACATTCAACTATTTCTCATAAAGCCATTTTAACTTAGAAGTTATAAATATGCCAATGGATTAAAGAAGACACAGGGGACAGCAGAACAGTGACATAATAAGATCACCTATGCACAGAGAAATTAATAAAATTAAACTCATTTGAAAAATGATAAATCAAGCAGAGTTGTCCCAGCCTCCACTGTAAATAGTTTACAGGTATATAATGAGCATAATTATTGCAGGGAAACGCATTGTCAACTGTCTTTATTTCTCATAGTATAGTTATCAATGAGATGAAACTTTGTAAGGGAAGGAATAGACTGTGAGCAAACTAGGGACAGAGGAAAAAAGTAAAATCTGAAAAATAAAATACAAGTAGGAAAAATGCAAGGAAGTCACAATACTGAGAAAATGTACAGAAAAAAATAGATGGATAAGCTGGAGATAAGAATAATGGGAACTCAGAATCAGAGATAAAACACTAAGAAGGGAGAAAAAGGAAAAAAATCTGGTTTGATTAAAATAGAAGACACAAGGTGCAAAGCAGTGTATTAACACAGACAGCACTCCCACATCCAAAGCAGGTCAGCATTAAAAATCTTGAATTCAGTGAAAATTAAAATAAAATAAAAAGTACAGATAGCAGATTTGAAAGAGGAATTGAAGTATAATAATGTCTAATAAAAATCTTTAATATTTAAAATTAAAAGTTACAAGGAGCATGCCCTGAAAACACCATCATGCAAGTCCTGTGCTAATAAAAATAAGAACATTACTTGTTTTTCAGTGGCAAATTGAAGCATTAGGCAGCAAGGAGATTTGCCAGTGTCTTGCCATAGCAAGAAAAATGGGTCATTTTGCTAACAAGTCCTAGTCCAGATGCCGCCAGCATGCCTTTGGCTGGGACTCACCAAAATGATATCATTCTTACACAAATTCTTATCTGAAAGAGAGAGGGACAACCACCAGCCACTCTATGTAAAAATAATCCCACCCAAAGGTGGAAATGACTTAATGCTTTCTAGCTCCAGGCTGCTTTTGAGTTAAGCTTTAGTCACACTCAGGAAGAAAAAATAAAGAAAAATACCAACACTGTGCAATGAGTAGAATCTAAGTCTTCTTTCTTGCATCCCCTCCCCAGCAAGGAAACTGTATTTCAGGCATTTAACATTGGGCACAGGTATTTCATCTTCACTGAAGGGCTCAATGCTGAGGACGGACTGTTACTTTCAGTGTTCCTTCCTGTCTCAGAGCTAGTCTGTATTTCTGAGCTTTCCCCCCTGAATTAGCCATAGTCTTCTTCATGGATGAGGTAATTTTTATTTTTATTTTTTCTAAAGAATAAGCCTGTTTTATTATGGATGAGAAAATGAGGAAGCCTTCACTCAAAACCACAAGGTGTTTTTTTGTATTAGATGAAGTCCCACAAACCTTCCACTGGCTGCATCACGAACAGGATTTTGGCTAATGTTCACCTCTGCTTTATCTTTGCTACCTCACACTTTCTCCTTACTTCGTTTGATGATTGGATGTCTAATGCTGCTAAAGTCATTCCTCCAAAGGTGCACTGAGATATGTACACAAAGAAAAAAAAGAAAAAGACCGTACACATTACTGGAGTTTTATAAATATTGTATAAAACTTGTGCATGGTATCCCCAAGGTCCTGTCCAAAAGGTAATAAATTCAGTATGTTTTTTTCTCTTGCCTCTGAAGCACTTTTGTAGAAGGCCTTGTAAGAGCTATGATACTGTCAGCTCTGCACGTCCAGTGTAACTACAGCAAGATACCATAACTTTTCAGTCCCTTAGGTTTCATGCAATGAAGAAAGGAAGCAATTGTGATCATCAAATTGGAGCATGAGACAAAGTGCCACACATGCTACATGTTTCACCATTCGGGTCTTGGCAGAGGCATGTGAAGATGGATGGTGGCTGAAATCCTGTCCCTGCATTTAACGTTTTCATCTTCAGCATAAAGCAAAATGTATTAGGACATGGAGTTTAGTCTTAGAATTAATGTAAAATACCCCAATCTTTTATCTTAACTGTAGCAGTACTTTGGGGTTGTTTTCTTCTCATAATCACACTCCTCTCTGTGTTTGATTAAGAATTTGAAATGCTTTAAATAACTTACAGTCCCAATGGGAAGGAAGCTTTTGGAAACCTGAGCCAGCCATGACATACTTTTCCAGAAAGCAAAAACAGTCTTGAAATGACTGATATTTTAATAGCTCCTTTGTTTCAGACAGCTGCAAGATTCTTTGTGGTTTTAATACTAAAAATTACAGAGGAATAGAAGTCTTTTTCACCTTTCTCTTATAGTTCCAGGCTGAAGATTGTTACCACAAAGGCTGCTTCCTCACCTTTAGGGAGCACTGGGACAGAAGGATGATCTTATTGATATAAGAAACAGGCAGAGTCTTGACTCCAGTCCTCAACTGTGCCCAATGGTGCTGACTGGAGAAGATCAGGGTGGCTGAGGGAAACTTGCCTGCAGGGACTAGTAAAGAAAGAGTGGCAAAACCAAATCAGAGACACTGGCCTCAGCAGTTACCTGCCTGCTGCAGAACCAAAGCTGATACTGCTTTTCCTCTGGGTTCTTTCACAACCAAGCCCTATGTGTTTGTGATAGTCTGTCCTGAGCTAATTTTCCCCCTGTCTAGATGGCAGAATTTCTAAAATATCTTTTTCTACACTCAGTTGCTTGAACCTAAAGAAACAAGCTCTGGAAGGCAGTACCACATTCTGGCTAAAGCTGAAGTGACATTCATTGCCTTGCTTATCAGAAATCACCTGAAATTTCTGGATGAACATGTGGGTACAGTAGGGAAGGATGGGGGGTGAATAACTGTTCTACCTTGGGGAAAAGATTTACACATAAAAAAATAAACATAAAGGAGAGCTAATATTTGAAATTACAAATTAAAAATATCCTAGTGTTTCCAAGGATTTATTCTTTGGTTCATTTTGTAATTGGCTTTTTTTTCAGGTTTGCTACACCTACTTTAGACAAGATGGGCAGATTGGTTATATTCTTCAGCCATGTAAGTTGGTCTTACAACAGATATTAGTGATTTTTATGTATTTTTTCTTAACACAATGATCAGAACATTCTATCTTCTGTCATTTTTTCAACTTTTGCAGTATTCTGACTTAAATATTATTTTCAAATGCTATGTTTGACTTATACAACAAAGAAAAAATTTATTTTGGAGAAAAATAATAAATGTTTTCTTTTCAAAAAGTGTCATACTAGAGCGAACTGGCCAATTTCAAAAAATTAACACAAAATAATTTCATTATATGGTGCTTTCTAGAGTCACTGCTTTCCAGTTAGCAATGAGCTGAAATAAAAAGCAATCAAACATAAAGAAACCCCACATATTAACAAAGGGACTCGCCACAGTGAAAAAGGCAGTAAGGGATCTTATCATTGTCTTGGGAAGTAACAAAAGAAAAAAAAATGAAGGAAAAGAGGAAGGAGGAATATCCAAAACTTCTAAAATTATTGTGTTCCAAGAGAAAAGCAAGTAAGCGTGTTAATGAATAACCATATGTTTCCAAAGCCAGGAAATATCCTTTTCCTCTCAGCCATTTTCTGGCTAGAGTGAACTCCACTTCTTGCTACCAATTCATTGGTACACACTGAATACTCAGTCAGATGCTTTCTGTATGCCTCTTACAATGCTTATTAAAAACAAGGAAAGTCTTTGCACCATTTGGTTTTGGGGCAATCTCCAAGAATAACTATGCTGTGGTTAATGCAGCACTTCAGTTTGCTTCGAGACGTGACACCACATTTTCCATTACAATGAGCTTTCCTTTCTTGTGGCCATTTTAATTATATTCAGAATAGACTGTTCTTCTAGCTGTTGAGCCAAGGTTTCAAAAGATTTAAAACAGAATCCAGGATTCGTTCAGTTAGTTACTTTCCCAAATTCATGTCAGAGATTTAATCAAACAATCACTCTACCATTTTGGTTTTGTTTAACTATTGAGTTTGGCAAGCCTGTTAAGCGTATCCCTACATGTTTTCAATGAGACAGCAGTCTGAGGAATTAGCATTTTCTCATCTTCTTCTAACATTCAGCAGACAAGATGGGTCTGTAGTATAACATGTCAGCGAACTACAAAGTCCCTTTGGACAAGCTTCTGTGAGAATTAGATCTTTAGGATCATTTGACAAGTGTTGTTTCTTTTTCTTTTGTTCCTCCTGTTGTCCTCTATGGCAGGTAGAAAATGAGCAATTAAAAGGATCTTATGTCTTCCTGTATTCAATAAAAAGAGATGTGTAAGAAGCTGTCATTGTGTCAACCCATTTCTTCATCACTGCCTTAAAGACATGCTTCCTCATCTCCCACCCCAGCCATTAAAGGGGCAGAAACTAATTTCCTCTACAATTTCTTTGGCCAGGCCTAAGCGGCTTAAAGAGCAGCCCTGTGAATGAGCTCAGAAAGAAGTTCCATAGCTTCTGCTGGGAAAGGAGTTCAAATAAATTAGAGCTCGTTGAGCATTATTACAGCTTGTTGCCTATGGTATTTCCTCCCTCCAGGGTAAAGGAAATAATCTTGATTAATGACACCCAAAAATATAATTTTTCTCTTTAACTCACTAATTGGTTAATCTTTTATGACATCAAAGAAGGCTGCAGCATTTGCAAAAAAATGGTCAATGCAAAAGCCAGATTTCCTGTGCATTTTCCATGTGTGCTTTGTTTCCTGATGTAATTTCTAACTGAAAATGAATGAAAAATTGAAATCTCCAGTTTACATGAGGAATGGCAGTTTTGAGCTCCTATCAGACACCTCATTTTCTCTACATTAGTCACAATCAGACAGACAAGGCTCTGTCTTGTTGAGCTACATTTAGCAGTCTGTCTGAACTGCAAATTTAGATGACATCCAAATTACACAGACTCAGTCAGTAGGTTACACTAATGCAAACTAGGAAAAAGAATCAAGACTATTGATTTTTTCTTTTTTTTTTTTTTTTGGTCCTTTCTCTGTCATACTCCCTTAAAGGCATTTACCAAGGCTTTTAAGATCTTCAGCATTTCGACAAAGGAAGAAATTACGTGCAAATAAGACTGCCTTAATCTATTCTTCCCCGCTTAGATTGTTCTTTCTGTACAGTCATCATGTGCTTTTTACGCTGCTGCTTCAGTTTACTTGATCCACTTTCATGCACCATGTGGTCAATATATGTGTTAAAGAGTAACTGTGGAAAAGCACATCTCTTGCACCTGCCTATAATAATCAAAACCTTGTTTGTTAATTCCCTGCAATCCAAACACATCACACATCCCTCTGCTCTTTCTCACAGCTGTTTCAGCAACTTGATGTCATACTCTGCAGAAAGCTATTCTGATCACATTTCCATTTTCAGACAACGTGATTTTTGCTATGAATATTTACAGGTGGTTCACAACAAATCTTGTTAAAGTGAAAAGCAGCGACCAGAGATTCTAATACAAATAGACCTGATTTCCAAAATACTGAACCTTTACAATTTTTTCTAAAACCTAACGTCCCTTTCCCTTCTGACACAACTCCACTGAAGCCACAAGTGTCTCTACTGAATTCATAAAGCGAGATGATTGCCTGGTGTGGATTTCATTTGTTACCGAAGGCAACAAATGTGTATGTTATTTTTTGCCTTCAGCCAATACCCAGCCCCACCTCATTTAATGAGAAAGAAACTATCAGAAAACACACTCCTTGGAATAGTCTGTCATTACAGTGGAGGTACAACATCTAGCACAATGGGCCAAAGGCTCATGTTACTAGATGCTTCGGTAATAAAAATAATAACTCCAGAGATTTTAAGTGCTTCCTTCTTTGAACCATCTACCCACCAAGAAATTTGGGAAGGGATTTTTCTAGCTGATCTCACTAAGCAGCTGTATAAGCTTTTTTAGGCATAGTTAGCAAACTACAAACTCATTAACCACTACATATGGTACTGTCACTTTCCATGAAATCTGAAACTCATGTACTTTCAGGCTGTACACATGCTTCCTGTCAGAGTCTAACGTATGTGCCATCAGGCGGTAATATACTCCTTATGCATTGCCATTTGTGTTTGTTTGATATGATTTTTCATAGGCTCCTAGGCTGCTGACTTTTCAGCCTTCAAAATTACATTCCCTCATGGGATTTTTTTCTTCTGCACCTACAGAGAGAAATCAATTCATTTGCCTTTTTTTTATTTTTTAACATCCCCACTAGGACTCCATCATCCATTTTCTGTTCCCTCTCACACATTATTAATTCAGACAGGAATTGAGGTTCATGCTGGCTTTTGGAGTTTTTTTCTTCCCCCGACAATTTCAGGGTTTGGTGCAAGTTTCTCACAGGCAACTAAAGCTGACCAAATGTTTCCTTAGTCCTTTTTTACCTTCCAGAAAGGCAAATCTCTTTGCAAAGCACCAAGAAAGGTCTCATTTATCATTGCAAACCATGTTAGCACTTTTATCTCACTATCTAGTAAAACATTTCCACTCTTCAGATTTACATTTTCCCTACCACTGATTTCTTTTTTTCCTTTCTATACCACAATTTTACTTCTGGACTATCCCTTTACTGATCTTCATGGAACAGAATTGAAACAAAGTCTCAAAATTCCTCAAAGTTTTTCTCTCTTCCTCCTTTTGCTTCTACTTCTAACAATCTTTCAACAATTTTGCATTACCACTGTTTGGTTTTTTTTAATTCAAGAGCTCCTTCAGATCACAGATATAGGCTGTTTAACGTATCTGCAAACGTGCAGGTTTTCCATGTTCCTTTTAATCAACACTTCAAGGTTACAACACTGCTATGGGCTTATGACATCTCAGAATCACTATAAGAAAATATAAAGACTGCTAGAATTTGAATGGGCCCTAAAAATAATTTGTATTATGGAAGCATGCATGGCTGTTCTCTGAACATTTATTTCCCAACCAGTTTAGTCTGTGTATTTCCATTTAAAAAAAGAGAATCTTTGTAGCTAAAGAAAACAGATGAAGAGAACAGGGATAGTTGAGTCTAGAAATGAAAAAAAAAGAAAAAAAAAGTTACATATTCAGCAGATCTGACTAGGGCAAAAAAAAATTTAAAAAATTATAACGAGAAAAAAAGATTGCCTGCCTTCAGTAATGTTAATAATCAGAGGACTACAGTAAGGCCAGTGGTTTAAGAACTCTTCTTGAGTTATACTGTTGTATGTTGATTCCAGTCACAGACTGGAATCAGTCAGCCAAATTAAATTTCAGGCTTAAAAAAAGATATTATATGACTGAAATGATATATATTGTGGCATATTCTGTGCTTCACAAAATAATATTTAATTGTATCAACTTTGAGGAAAAAGAACCACTTTGTTTTATTTTTTTAAGGTAAAATAAAACCTGTCACTAGGTAAACATTCATATTTACACTTGGTGGATGGATGACCTTTAGTATTAAGAAGACATCACTTTAATCATGTCATCCATATTTGAATGGCTATATAGGACTTATTTCATACAGAGGTCCCTAGGGTAATTATTTCATATAAGAGCTAGGAAAGTTTAGTATCTGTATGCAGTACATACTTACACTTCATGCCAATGCATTAAATAAAATTCTATCACATTCTATCTTTGACTACATTTTCTTCTTTTCAAAGACATATAGTACATGATTGGATTGCAAATTCCTTCATAAGCTGAAAGGCTATCTCCTGATATTGTTAAAACAGCTAATAAATTTATGGTAAAAACTGGAATAAAAGTCATCTGAAATTGTTTTAGAAGAGCATACAACATCTCCAACAACTCTGTCATAAAAGGCAAATAAAGGAAATGCATTATTATACCATTAATGGGCACACTTAACTTACATGCACATGAAAGCCAGAAGAACATACAACTTTAATGAAAACCTTAGCTAAAAGGGATAACTGAGAACCATTTAGTTAAAGTCCAAGTTCAAAACCCTAGGAAACCAATGGATATTCTCCAGAATAATTTACGCAAGGCTCTGAGATGTGCCTAGCACAAAAAGCGGAGAACACACAAATTGAATGTCCTGAAACAGGATTTTAAAGTCCTGATTAGAGGATTTAAATTCCATAGTCAGAGCCAAAACCAAAAGACCTAAAAATGACCTTGAATCTGAAGTGTTTGAAATCTAGATTTGGCTACATCTCACTTCTGTGGCCAGTGTGTACTCAGACTTGTTACTTGAGTTAGTTGAAACTCAATACAATTTACAAGGAGGTTGGCATAAGTGTCTTCAAATTCTTCATACCTGAAAATCCTGACGCCAAATAGCAAAGTGTTCAGAATAAAAGTACAGCTGGTTAAATTACTAGACTCTGTCTTCTGTCTAAGAAATGTTGACATAAATATAACATTTTCACATTTTCCAAATACTTTCTACATTTCTTCTAGGCAGGAAGTAGTAAAACAGTCCTTAAGAGATTCTTTCCCCCTTCTCTCTACTCCATATTTCTCACCAGTTTTCATAACTGTCCAAAAAGCAAATTTTTTTCAGTGTTTTTTTTTTTTCCTCCTTTTCCCAAAGATGAAAGTAGGAAAAAAAAAAATAAAATGTGGAAAGAAGACCAACTCTGTTCAAAATAATACACTTTTCCCATTTACAGAAAGCCACTAAGCTTTGAATGGTTTCCATGCATTTATGCTTTAGTCACCTCAAAATTTGTCTAGTGTTCTGTAGCTGGGTCACAGCTCATAGCCAGGCCAGTCTGGAAGAAAAGGGCCAGCAGGTCTAGATACACTGAAGGGCCTAATGCAGTCGAGCACTTCAGAGGAGCAAGGGGGTTGCTGTTGCTACAGTGTCCTGTCTGTCCCCACATTGTAGATGCAACACTCACAGCCCTAATGGAGGTACGGAGAAGGGACGTGCAAACACTCCTTTAATTTTCAAAAACTCTAGCACATTTCCTTTCATATGAGAGTAGAGATGGAGTCCATATCCCATTCCTACTTTCCATCCGCTCAGTAAGTCCCTTCCTGAAAAACAGCATAGACAGGACTCCTCAGCTCCTAATTCAAATTCATACTGCAGCAAAATCCAGGTGGTAATGCGTAAAATATACACCATCCTTGTAAAACACAGTTCACCTGAAGAAAGGCTGTACCCCCAAATCCAGCTGCTTCTGATAGACAGTGGCAGAAGCAAAGCATTCCAGGCTTGGGAATTCAGATGTCCTTGGCCACTTCATTTCAGCTGCTATGTACTTTGAAAATGCAGGAGTCCATTTGGCATAGGGCTGTCAGGAGCTTTTCCAGAACAATGGGAAATGGGAATAGAAAAGGTACTGCAGGTCAGGACAGAGGTACATTTGCAATGTTGATGTTTGCACAGTGTTTGCCAGCACGAGCTTGTTTTAAGCCAAAACGATTAATCATTCACTAAACTCACTTAAAAAGATTACAAATAAAAATAATTAAATAGTTCCAAGGTTTTGTATTTTTTATACCACAAGCTTTGACCTTCAAGTGCATATTACATGCAAACCATGCCTGCTTAAATAAAGTTCTGTAGCAGACAGAACATCTGTTAGGTCTATTTTATATTCATGTTTAAGATGGGATTAGTCTCTACACTTTGTCAAATAATGAAAAACGAAAGAGGAGAAAGAAATTAAAATCTTAATTCCCCTTTGATTTTTTGAAACAATTTGAATTTAAGATAATTAGGACAAACGCTTATAGGAAATTCTGTAGAATCCTTGCCTGAAATATTGCAACCTCTCAGAGATGAACAATGGATCAATGGTATAAAGCCAAAAGGTAATTCAGTGTGTGTACAACTCTGAGGAAAAGTTACTTTGATTTGAAGTGCTTCTGTGCTAGTTACTGCTACAGCTATGTTGGAGCTGATACACATTTTACACAAGACTAGGAGTTGCCACTGACTAAAATGTTTTCTTTATTTCCCTCTGGTGTGCAGAAAGTACTATTTTCTAGAAGTCACTGTGATCAAGCAGTGATGCCAGGCTAGAGCACTTCTCATTTTAAAGTAGTAGTCTCTCCACTATTATGACTTCAAAATGCTATTCACTGACAAAACATTCTCCTTCGAAGGCTTCACATAACTGAAGACCTTCAGCAGAAGCATTTGGTCTGTATTTGGTTTGGGTGTTTCAGTGCAGTGAACACATCAAAGCTGCTTGCAGGAAAACTGACAGCTGAGTCACTGAGCATTCCCGAAGCCCTCCCACAGTTGACTAAAGCTTGGGTTAGAAGCTGAAGAACTTAGGCATTAGGTAAATTGCAAAGGCACCATGGAGTATGTGTCTGTAGCAGGACTGGGAGGGAGGGCAGTATGTCTTGGCAATGTTGAGCTAAAAGGTAGCTCAAGCAAATACAATTTTTGACAAAAAACCAACAATAACAACAACAAAAACCAACCAACGAACCAAAAAAAAAAAACCACAAAAAAAAACACCAAAAAAAAAACAGCTAACAAAACAAAAAACCCAACCAATATGCTAAATATAAAAAGCATAAGACTGGAAAAAAAAAGGCCTCAGAGACAGAAGCATAACAACTGCACCAAGCTGAGTAGGGAGCTTGTCAAAGAGCCTCGAGTCAACCCATAGAGAGGGAAGGACAAGAGAAATGAGCCATCCACAAGCCATAGATGAATGAAAGGCTGAAATATGGCTTGAACAGTGTTTATCCATCACCCCTGGTGTGACTCCTTTCCCCATCAAATTGGGAACCCTCCCCATTGCAGCTCTACAGTCGAGTTAAGGATGCTGTGAGAAGTGCCTAGTGTCCTAAGCTATGAGATATTGAGGAAAGATCACAAAACAGTCATAAAGTTCTTATTTAAAACTATAAGGAAACAATACAGGTGTCCATTGTGCTACATCCCAAGAGGCAGTGACAGTTCCTGGACAAGCACAGATATACAAATCAGAGCATATTTTCATACACATTACTTTTTGTATGGCAGGACTTACCACATGTCTTTTCCAAGATCCCCTGTCCCTAGTGAAAACTACACTGGATATTCCCCAGTAATGGTTTTTACAGCAAGCATATGACAGCAATTTGGAAGGGTCACTTCACTAGCAGAGAAACAGATGGAAGCGAGCAACTATGAACAGAGAAATACTGCACATAGATAAATATCAACTGATGGGATGACACCAGCAGAGCTCTCATAAGAGTTAATTGTACCCCTTTGCCTTCTAGAATGTGTTGCAAAGGTTCATAAAATAGTGGGAAAAGGGGACATAGTGGGTGTAAATTATCTGACATTTCAAAAGGCTTTTGACAGAGTCTCTCACTGGAGATTATCAAAGGGAACAAATAACTATAAGATAAAAAGCAATGTCATGTTAAGGATTAAATTAAAAACTATTGTAGTTCAATGTAGTTAAAGAAGGAGCAGGACTGTGGGGTCACAGGACAAAAATAACTTGGGACCTTTTCTGTTGCCATTTTTATCCCCCTAAAGCATCCTGTGAAATCAGTGGGAAAGCATGATCATGGTTCATGAAAACCCACTCTCAGTCCTCTGCAAATAGCTAGTCATACTGGGATAGGCTGTAAATCTGTAAAAGGAGCTCCTGAACATTGCTGCTCTAATGGCTAGCAGCTTATCTGTATTTCAAAATATCTCTGGCAAGATAGTGATAAATGGGGTGTCAGGGTTGCTTGGGAAAGCATAACTGAGATGTAATAAACCACAGTGTGAACTTTACACCAACACACATGATGCAATAATTGAACACAACTACCTTTGATCAACGGTAACACTTTACATAAGAAAAGTTAGAGTTTTGTGGGGGGTGTTTATTTGCTTTCCAATGCCTGAGGAATTGATTATTTAAATTGCAAATAATTTGTTTGTTTCTCTTTTCTGATCCCACTGACAATGGCACAGTACTTCTCTGCAGGGCTTTTGCAACTAGATAACTGACAGTCAGACATTCTTGTCTAGCACTTTAGGCAATTGATTTGTTACTTTCCTTTCACATGCCTAAAGCTCCTTTGAAGGCACCAATCTTCCTTATTCCCATCTCCTGTTGTTCCCAGCCTCTGTCCTGGAGAGACTGAAAGGCTAGAACAGCTGCTTTCCACAAATAAGTTTTCATGTACACTAATTTTAGTGTAGACAGAGCAAAGTAGCTGGACAAGACAAACTAGGCATGACCTCAAATGTCACAGGCCTCTTCAAGAATAACACTGAAGAAATGTGGTTCCTTCTGCACATCAACCTCTACAGGTACAATCACATATGGAAGAGCACCAAAAAAAGAGAGTTCAATTCATAATGTTTGAAAACTAAACTAAATTAGAAGCAGGGAAATATATTGGTCTATAACCAAGAGAAAAAACAGAAGTCACAGCCTTCTGATTTCATCAGCAAAAAGAAATGAAAGAATGTTAACAGAAGCATTCTCAGAAGCACTTACTGGTGCCTAATTCCTGTTTACATCAGTGATAAAAACATCAGCTCCCATCAACCATTTCTAATATCTTGCCCTTGGGATATAATTTATAATGTCCTTGTTATTTAGAAACAACACTTCCTAGAGAAAATACAGCCCACTTAAACCCACAAGTCTGGGTCAACAGTCAATGTAAATCATTATTGCTTCACTACAGTTGTAACACACAGCAACAGAAAATAGTGAAAAAAATCACATTTTTGAAGCATTTTCCCTGTTGTTCTATGTAACTAGGGATAATTTTAGTCTAGTTAAATCAAGGAAAGAATGTTTATAAAATGTAAACACATGATTCAGAAGAATAGGAATACCAATACATGACTGTTTTGGCTTTAGCACAATTAAAAAAAAATCAGATTACTTATGACAGTTATTAATTTTAAATGAAATAGAGATGTCTTTGGCTTGGAGTGCCTAGAAATGACTGCTTACAGTTTTTTGTTGATTTTTAAAAATTATTATCTTTTGAATAGCTACAGAGAAAAAAAAAAAGAATTATGATAGTTTGAATTCTGGAATGTTAGTCAGGGATTATATTTTTATCTGTGCAAATAGGCTTATAATACTTAAACAGTAACAGTACAAAGAGTTTTTTTCATTGCATAATCTTTTCATGTACAGCATCAAAGATGAAATCTACTTCAATTGACTCTCCTGTCTTATAACTTGTTTTCCAAACAACTGTTGGAAAGAAGTTAGATTGAAAAACAAAAAGTGTTTATAAGAAACTAGAGAGTCTGGGAAATGTATTACATGATTTATTTTTTTTTTACCTTTCAGCAGAAATTTGTAAGAGGAAAGTTTTTCTTTCCAGGTCATGTCAAATGATGCTGCTGCTGCTGGTCTCAATTAGTCCAGTTACAAATGTTGGGATGTTGTATGAAATAAGAGTCTGGCCTTCACATTGATAATTTATTCACATCACTAACCAAGCAACCATCGTATATACACAAATCAGCAGAAGGGTCATGAAGATTTAGGAAATGTTTTCTATTGATTAAAACAAAGCAAGCCAAGGTAACACCAGAATAAATGAACAAGAATGTGCTACATTCTCCATAAGCACTTATCTTCACCTCTATTGAGAAAAACTGAAAGGTTCATTCCTTCAGTTTGCTTACAATATTTTATATGTGAACAACTCTGCAAGGTGTTAGCAAAGAAAAGCTCTTTCCTGTGGGGGTGGATTTAAGTGACTACTATTTCATGAGCAGTTACATTGAAGTGAGAAGCTGAAGCTGTCTAAAGAAGTAGCTGCAATAGCCCAGGAATATAAAATTGAAATAACTATTGGAAAGACAGAAAAGAAAAATAGGAACTGGAGTTGGAGGTATTAAGAATTCATACGTTCCAGCACTTTAACTATGATGGACTTGAAGCACTGAAACAGTTAAGGTAATTCACCGAGGCACAAAATAACCTCATTATCATTTCTAATACAGATCAATACTCAACACTGCCCTTTGAAAAACACAGTGCTTGCTAGTCCATGCATTTATTGTAATCCTTGCATTAGCTCACCAACATTAAAGCTTTCACAGAAGCCCTTTGCTAGCATCTGAAACATGCCTCTTGCCTGCCGGACCCGCCGCCCCCCCCCGCCCCCCTTCACTCTTGTACTCTCGTGTTGTTGGCGTGTAGCTTGTTATTTAGAATA